>CAJQZJ010000132.1:546945-566945 GCA_907164525.1 Lophiomys imhausi | reverse complement strand
AGATGGAGGAGGTGCAGGGCAAGGAGCTTCATAAAGTATAATGAGAATGTCCAGAGTGTCAGGACAGGCAGGCTCAGGGTTTTGACTTGTATCTGAAAAAAGAGAAAGGAAGAATACAAGTGATGCTTTTTATTTAGAATTCAAGAAAAAACGATAAGGATAAGGAGCTGAGAAGATGGCTTTTTTTAACTTGCACATTAATTAAAAGGGCTTGCTCCTAGGGCAAGCCTGATGACCTGAGTGAGCTCCGTTCCCAGAATCCACATAAAAGGCCAGATATGGTGCTCATGGTCTGTAATCCCAGGATTCCTACAGCAAGATGGGAGGCATAATCTTTTTTGTTTTGTTTTGTTTTATGATTTTTTAATACTTTATTTTTTATTCCTTCAAGTTACATCTCAATCACAATCCGCTCCCTACTCCCCGCTCCAGTCCCACCCTTCCACCCTCTTTCCCCTCAACCCCCCATCCTCTTCCCTTGTTTTAAGTTTAAAGTATATCTTTCCCCCCAATAGCTCCCTCTTTCAGTCCAACAAATGGTTCTTTCTCTTATAACAATAAATACAATACAAAACAACAGAAATAAATAGGCCACAATTATGAGAGTTATATGGCTTAGCATACATTCCCAATGTCCAGTCCATATGTATTTGGCACCTGACTTTAACATTCTACTATCTAACCATCTCTATGAGTTTAAAGTTCTATATCTAACTCAGCTTTCATACTAACTTGCATCACAATTTTAAAAACATCTTCTTAGATCCAGAACACCCTCTTGATTCCTAAACAACTCAAAATTTTGCTATGAGACTCTAGCTATCTATTCTTCAACCACCTCAGAGACCTGAGAGGGATAAATATATCTGGTTATACAGGAAGTGCAGGGGAGACATAATCTTAAGAACTGAAAGCTTGTGGGCCAGGTAGCCTGGAATAGACTGTACATGCAGTATAGTATAGCAACAGAAATGAGAAACCCTGCCTCAAAAGAAGGTTGAAGGAGAGAATTGAATTTTAAAAAAATGTCCTCTGACCTCTACACTTGTACTATGGCATTTCCATGCATGTAGTCACAAAAGAACACAAACTCACACACACAGACAACCACCACACACAGGAACTCACAAGCACACACACACACAAGTACACACATATGCACACCAATACAAATACACACATAATTACACACATGCATGCTAACACACATAAACAAGTACACACACAAGAACACATACACACATGCACGCAGAAGCACACATGTACATACATACACACTGAAACATACAAAAACATGAAAAAAGATTGGTGCCAGGCATGGTGGCGCATACCTTTAATCCCAGCACTCAGGAGGCAGAGGCAGGCAGATCTCTGTGATTTCAAGGGACAGCCTGGTCTACAAAATGAGTCCAGGACAGTCAAGGATACACAGAGAAACCCTGTGTTGAAAAACCTAAAGAAAAGAAAAAAGAAAAAAAATATCAGTATACCTAATACTGGACATCTGTCCTCATGGTGGCCAGTTTTCTGGGTTTAAATGTGTGTGTGTGTGTGTGTGTGTGTGTGTGTGTGTGTGTGTGTGTGTGTGTGTGTGTGTGTTTGAGTACATCAGTGTCATGGTGCTTGTGTGTCATTCAAAGGAGCATTTGTGATTGTAGGTACCCTTCTTCCACCTCTTGGGTCTCGGGAATTGAAGTCAGTCTTTGGGCCTGGTTACAGGTGCCTTTCCCTGCTGAGCCATCCTGCCAGTCCCGTTTTCTAATTTTCAGTTAAATACCTAGTTCACTTCATTTTTATTTATATAAGTACTTATCAAGTAAAATATTTAAACGACCCCAGCTTCATATTGTAAAGTGTTTGCTTTCATCATCTTTATTAAGTTGTCTCATTTTAATCCATATGTGCATTTTAACAGCCCAGTGTGGTATTGGTGTTTGTGAATGTTCCAAATTCATCTGGAAAGCAGGTAGGTTGACTTGTATCAGGTTTCAGAATTCCATATATCTGCATATAGGATTTACCCTGGAGGTTAGGTTTTGAAGATCTTTTCATATAATCATATAAATTATTGTCCACATGATTATTGTTGCATCAAAGGCAGTGTGTTACAATCTGTCCTAATTACTGAGCTTTTCCTTACCCTTTGTATTAGTCAGGTTTCTGTTAAGGTTTTGGTTGTGAGCCTAGCCTTTTAACTGCTGAGCCATCTCTCCAGCCCTAGTTTGGTTTCTCTAAAGGATTGTAATTGATGGGATGAAGACTAGCTACTCGAACAATGGCTGTCTCCCAACAGAAAGACAAAAAAAATCATGTAGTTGTTCAGTCAACAAGACTGGATGCCTCAGCAGTCCCAATTTCGTGTTGGAGTTCTGGAGGATTCTTAGGGGACTTCTGGTCCTTAGTCTACACTGGATTCCCAAAATAGCAGGTTGTAACACCAGCAAAGGAATGCCTCAGAAATTCCAGAAATGAACTTGCAGGTGAGAGTGAGGGCAAGCAGGCCAAAACCAAAAGCACCCTTCTTCCATGTCCTTTTATATGGTCTACTAACAGAAGGTGTGGCCAAGATTTACATCTTTTCACCTCAGATGATCTGACCAAGAACATCTCTCATAGCAGTGCCCAGTTGCTTGAATTTAGTTGATTTCAGATGTAGTCAAGTTGATAACCAAGATTAGCCATCACATTCGTCAATGATAATTTTGCCATGTGACTGGTATGCACTATGAGAAAGGAACATTTCACCACTAAAGTTTAGCCTGTGGTATTACTGTATATATCAAAATACTCTGAATTGTACTTTGTTATTAACTTTTTTTAAACATCAGGGTTTTTTTTATCTCTGGTTTCTCTTTACTTGTAATTGGCTAGTATAATTTTGTTCATTTTAAAGTGTTCAACACAACATTTACATAGATCTGTGTTTTGAAAGGCAGTTGTTTCAGATTTTATTTTGTTGTTATTGTTTTGTTTTGTTTTTTAAAACACTTATTTATTAATTCAAGTTACATCTCGATCTCAGCCCCCACCCTCATCCCCTCCTGGTCTCACCTTCCCACCAGCTACTCCTTCTCCCATCTATCCTTCTCCTCCATTATGTCTCCTCCCCATATATCAGTCCCCCTTAGTTCATCAGTCACATCTGGGCAAAGTACTTCCTCTTGCTCTGGGTCCCAAATGGAAGTTCAGCTAAGGTAAAGTGTCCCACTAACCGGTAATGAAGTTGATCTGTAAGACTGCCTTCCCCTTGCTAAGTGATTTGTATGATGACAAAGTTGCCTACCATCTATATTTGTACAGGGAGGTCTAGGTCTAGTCTAAGCTTTTTTTGGTTAGCATTTCAGTCTCTGTAAGCACTAGGGGCCTATATTGGTTGGTCCTGCTGATATTTTTGTGTTGTTCTTGACACCTCCAGGTCTCTCTATTCCTCCTCCCTCTCTTATATAAGGCTCCTAACAGGAAATCTGAAAAGCTTTTTTCTTTGCTTGGTAAATTTATATCCATTTGCAATTTTTATAAAATCAATGTATTTGGTCATTTAAATTCACTTCTGTTCTATTACATATACATACATAAATGGCACATATACTTGCAGTAGCCTTTTACTAGGTCATAATTAATTAATTGATTGATTTCTTGGTAATGGGGATTGAACCACATTCTTGAACATTCCAACTTTTTTCTTGTCTACCATTGATACTCCAGCCTCCTGTCATTTGATTTATTTGTATCCTATTTTCTGTAGTTATAGAACAATAACAGAGCTTTAAAGACTTTTTTGTTTTATTTTACTTATGTGTGTGCATGTTTTCCTTCATGAGTTTATATGCACTGTGTGTGTGTACAGTGCCTGTGGATGCCAGAAGAGGATGTCTCATCCCTTGGAACTAAAGTTATGGTCAATTGTAAGTTGCTATGTGGGTGGTAGTAATCAAACCTGGCTCCTGTGCAAGAAAAGTAGGCACTCTTAACTACTGAGATATCTCTCCAGCCCCTTAATATTGTTCTGTAAGGGACAATTTTCTATTTACATTTTTTATGTGTTCCTGGTGTTAAGGATCGACATAGGACTTCCTAAATGCCTGGTAAGGGAAGTGTTGTAGCACCAAACTTCATCCTCAGCCAACAACTTCTTATCTAAACTAATACCCTGAATATGGGGGGATACAGTGGTTGGTAATGAATACAGAGACGATCTCAAGTAAATTTATATGAAAAGCGATAAAGACACATGAAAAAAATATGTCAAGGAGCTGGAGAGGTGGCTCAGCTATTAGAAGCAGTTGCTGCTCTTCCAGAGGACCTCGGTTTGGTTACCATTACACACATTGGGTGGCTCACAACTGTATGTAGCTCCAGTTCCAGAGGATTTTGATGTTCTGTTATGAACTCTGAAGGCACCAGGGACCCACATGATGCACAGGCATCCACACAGATAAAACACTCATAGACAAAAATGCCAACAAATAAAAATATTCTTAACATAAAACAAAATGTTAAATCACAATAAATTTTAAGATAATGCACACTTTGTTCATCATAACGAACTTATTAGGCAAGTAGTTAAACTGTAATCTTACTTTCTCAAATGAAAGCATGTAATTGAACATGTTTTTATATACCACATCTATGCATGTGTATACATCCCCATTCATTCTCCTTCTTAGATATATGTGCCTCCATATTATTGTTTAACCTTTTGTGAACCTGCTAAGGGCCATAGATGCAATTATATTTAACTTAAGTCGTTATGAGGAGAAAATGTGCAGTGTGAACTGTGCAATGAGATAGCTTTTGGGATGTGTCTCACACATAAACCAGCACGAAATGAGGGCACTGGCCTTCCTTATACAAGAGATAATGTAATGTGCACACTTCCAGCCCATCAATTAGCAGTGTGATGTTTGCATATTTGTGTGATGGAAAGTTTTACACCTTTTCTGGGATGCATTACCTGCTTGTGGTGTAGAGACAAAATGCTATTTATTTCTGTGTCCTTTTGCTCTCAGCTTTGGCACTAAATAACATTCTTCTGTAATGCCCAGTTCACAAAACCAAAAGATAAGCCAGGGAGACTCCAACTCGATGCAAAAGCAAATGGATCTTTAATTGGGGGTACGAGCCATGGCAAAGCCCATCACATGTTCTCCATGCAGGGACTCTGTAAATGACCCTGAACCTGGAATGTTTGGGGCTCTTAAAGGCTAGGCAAGGGAGGGGGTGGGAAGTTAGGGAGGTGCATGTAACACACAGAATCACATTTGGCCATATAACATGTCCTCTGGTAACCTTGTCCTCAGGAGACAAAGGAAACTCAGTTAACAACTAGGACCTTTTGAGGGCCCTTCATTATCTATGGCTCTGTCCAGATGGTCACTCAAGGCCTCTGAGGGAGGGAAAGCTAGGTTCTCAGGCTTTCTTTGTTATTTTTCAGCAGAAGGTGGTGGGTAAGACCTTGGAAAGGCCAGGATGAGAGACTGGGGTTTTTCTTCTTTCACTTCCATTTCATCCTATCTCAGAGAAAATTGAGAATGAGGCAGGGTGAAGATGTGACTACTATATAACACCCTGTATCAGGAGACCTGAATTCCAAAACCTAGATCTGTAGCTAGTGTGTAGGATCCTGGGGATTCACTTCCCCTGTGCTTGTATCAGCTTTTACAGAGACAAAACAATTACATTGCAATGGTCAGGGGTGTGACTCTCCTCCCTTAGCCTCCCTGGGCGCTTGGACTTGTAGCATGGGCAGCAAGCACTATGCCCACTTCAAAAGTTGACTGAAATTACTTATGTATGAAGTAATTTTTGTTTTCTGGTTTTTGTAGACAGGGTTCCTCTGTGCAGCCTTGGCTGTCCTGGACTCACTCTGTAGACCATGCTGGCCTTGAACTCACAGAGATCTGCCAACTTCTGCCTCCGAGTGCTGGGAATAAAGTTGTGCACCAACGTCCAGCTATTGCTGATACTACCATGTGGGTACTAGGATTTGAACCCAGGTCCTTTGGAAGATCAGCCAGTGCTGTTAACTGCTGTATGATCTCTCAGCCCTGTATACTTACATGTATACTTACATGTTGGTACCTTGGCTAATTTAAGTGTTACAGATAAATAATCGTGGGATATTGCATAAGACAACAGGTTTAGAGAGTGGGATATGGAAGATTAGTGCCTTGTAAGTAGATCACATAACAGAACCTGGGAAACAGTCAGCAGATTGTGATTACTCAAAAGAAACACTATGCACAAGCAAACACATTCCAGAATATCAGCAGCAATATGCAATGCATTGTTATGTTTCTTCTGATTTCTATTTCCCTGTTTCCTTTCTACCTTCTACCTTCCTCCTCCTTTTGAGGTCCATATGTGTATACATATATATATGTGTGTGTGTGTGTGTATGTATGTTTAAGTATGTATATATGTATATGCATATATGTGTGTACATATATATGGACTACAGAAGGGTATATACATATATGTGTGTACATATACATACATATGTGTGTATATGCATATATGCACATATGTGTACACACACATAGGTATGGTACACAAGTTTTCGCTGTCTTTTTTGGGGATGTCCTGTTCCAGAGGAACCCTCATCCTCAGATAGCATCTATCATCCTGCATGTGAACTTATGATCGATCATACCTGTGTTCAGAGTATTATATATTTTTAAAGTTATCTTTTATGCCTCTCAGGGTTTTCATCACAAACTACTGGGTTATTTTATTTTTGCACCTTGTCTAACTTACATGTTGCTGATGGAGGTATGTTTGGTACCACCTCATGAAAATAAGCATCATACCGCAGTAAGTAAAGTGGGAGTTTCTGCAATCCTGAAAAGAAAAGAGTGTATCCATGGGACATGGGAATGCCGTGGGTATCAAGACAGAATTTTCACTCTTTTTAGCAAATGTGGATTCATGCCATATCACTTTGCAACATGATCTTGACTGTAGCCATCTTTACGTATAAATATGTCTCTACATAACATTTAACTTATTTTTGTTTTAATATTTTTAAAGTATTTTATTTCTTCAAGTTAGATCTCAATCACAATCCCCTCCCTACTCCACCCTCCAGTCTCACCCTCCCACACTCTTCCCCCTCACATCTCCCATCTGCTTCCTTTTTTTTTTTATAAGTTTAAGGTATATCTTCCCCCCCCCCCCGCAAACAGGTCCCCCTTTCAGTCCAACAAATGGCTCTTTTTCTTATAACAACAAATACAAAACAAAACAACAAAAAAAATTAGCCCACAATCATGAAAATTATAAGGCTTAGCATACATTCCCAATGCCAGTCCATACGTATTTGGCAACTGACTTTAACATTCTACTATGCAACCATCTCCATGAGTTTAAGTTCTGTATCCAACTTGGCTTCCATCCTAACTTACATTGCCATCTTAAAAACATCTTCTTAGATCCAGAACACCTTCTTAATCCCTAAACAACTCAAAACTTAACTATGAGACTATAACTCTCTAGTCTTCATCCACATCAGAGACCTGAGAAGGATACATATATCTGATTATACAGGAAGTGCAGGGCCAGCAGCTTCCAAAACTGAGAAATGACAGACAACTGACTGCCTGGACAGTCCCCAATTTCTCTCCATACATTAGAGCATCAATCTTCAGGTTTTTGGTCCCATTTCTCTGACAGACATTAATTATAAAGCAGGAATTATGAAGGACTTTCCTACTCTGTCTTGGCAGAGCTAGGCTGTGGACTTACCTGCTTCCAAGTTTTGTCCTTTTTGGACAGCATTCTGTCTACAGTTGAAGCAAGTGATTTTGCTTGCCAAGTGATAGGCTTGCCACTAATGTATCCAACTCTAATTGGAGATTCTTCGATGATCATCCTCTACTTGGAGTAGAATAGGAGGTGTTGTCAAGAGCTTACATGTCTCAATATCAAAAAAATCTTAAGTTATGAAAACATCTTTGAATGCCATATTCTATAAATCTCTTGAGGTTTTTGAAGACCACCTATCTATCTCTGTATATTTGGATAAGCAAATGTTGCTTGTCCCTTAGCAACTTGATTTATTATTAACTTAAGAAAATAAGTTTGGTTATTTGAAGGATAGCAGATAACTTTTTGGTTATTTGAAGGATAACAGAAAACTTTGCTATTTAGGGAAAGAGACTACAAGCTGTTAACTGGTCTTGTTAAATGGGTTTTGGAGGTTAGACCCAGGGACTTCCTTCTTTTCCTTTTCTGTATCCGTCTTTCTCTCCTATGTTAAATGGGTTTTAGAGGTTAGACCCAGGGACTTCCTTCTTTTCCTTTTCTGTATCCTTCTTTCTCTCCTATGTAGGAGTGCACAGACTTGAGAAAAATGGAACATAGACATAGTATGGGAAGGATCAAAAAGAAGGGACAGATTATTGAATATGCCCTTATACCTTTGTATATTGATACAAAATTAGTATTATATTTGGCTAAAGTGGTATTGACTATTGTATATTGTGCAAAATTAAGATTGTATTGGGCTACATAGGCATTGATCTTTGTATATTGATACAAAATTAAGAGTATATTTGGCCACATTGGAATAGATCTTCGTATATTGATACAAAATTAAAGGTAACGCTTCTTAAAGGTATTGTACCTAGAGATACTTAAAAATGAAATGTGAAGCTCTGGCCTCTTGATACCAACCATCTTAAACCGTTTAGGATAGTTAAGAAATACAAACTCCTAGTCATGCATGCGTGTCACTTTGTTAGCTACTATGACAGTCTATCACAGATATTCTCTAAGCTACTCAGAAATCAAGTTGTTAAGAGACAAGCAACATTTGCTTATCTAAATACAAGAGATAGATAGGGCATCTTCAAAAACCCCAAGAGATCTGCAGAATATGGCATTCAAAGATGTTGTCTTAAATTAAGATTTTTTTTATATCGAGACATATCAGCTCCTGACAGCACCCCCTATTCTACTCCAAGTAGAAGATGAGCATCGAAGAATCTCCAGTGTGAGATGGTTGAATTAGTGGTAAGCCTATCTCTTGGCATGAAAAAACCCCTTGCTTCAACTGCAGACAGACTGCTGTCCAAAAAGGGCAAAACTTGGTAGCAGGGAAGTCGACAGCCTAGCTCTGCCAAGACAGGGTAGGTAAGTCCTTCATAATCCCTGCTCTACAATCAATGTCTGTCAGAGAAACAGGACCAAAAGGCTGAAGATTGATGCTGTAACGTATGGAAAGAAAACAGGAACTGTCCAGGCAGCCACTGATATGTCATTTCTTAGTTTTGGATGATGCAGTCCCTGCACTTCCTACATAATCAGATATATTTATCCCTCTCAGGTCTCTGAGGTGGTTGAAGAATAGATAGCTAGAGTCTCATAGTTAAATTTTGAATTGTTTAGGAATCAAGAGGGTGTTCTGGATCTAAGAAGATGTTTTTAATAGTGATGCAAGTTAGTATGAAAGCTGAGTCAGATATAGAACTTTAAACTCATGGAGATGGTTAGATGGTAGAATGTTAAAGTCAGGGGCCAAATATGTATGAACTGGACATTGGGAATGTATGCTGGGCCATTTAACTCTCATAAATGTGGCATATTTATTTCTGTTGTTTTGTATAGTATTTACTGTTATAAGAGAAGGAACCACTTGTTGGACTGAAAGGGGAAGCTGTTGGGGGGAAGAGGGTGGAAGGGGGAGTAGGGAAGGGATTGTGACTGAGATGTAACTTGAAGAAATAAAAAAATAAAGTATATAAAATAAATAAATAAATAAATAAACAAAAAAAAGAAAATAACTGTGATAGACTACCCTAGTACCTAACAAAATGACATGCTTCAATAACTATTAGTTTGCATTTCTTAATTACCCTAAACAGTTTGTGACAGTTGCTAACAAAAGGCCAAAACTTCTCATTTCATTTTTTAGCATAACCTAGGTACAATACCTTAGAATTAACCTTAATTTTGTATCAATATATACAAAGATCAATACCAATGTAGCCAAATATAATCTTAATTTTGTACCAGTATACAAAGATATAAGAGCATATTCAATAATATGTCCCTTTTTCTTTATCATTCTTATATTATGTCTATATTTGATTTTTTTTCTCAAGCCTTTTCCCCCCTACATAGGAGAGAAAGAAGGATACAGAATAGAAAAACCGAAATCCCTGGGTCTAACTCCAAAACTTATTTATTTCACAAGACCATTTAACAATTTGTAACCTCTCCCTCTAAATAACAAGTATCTGTAACCCATCAAACGACCAAAGGGGGAAATAATCACCCACCCTGCCTTCTGGGATTGGGACATCTCTCTCTTAAAATTACTTCCTGCTGATTTGGGACATAGCAAAACTTTTTAGTGCCCAAATAAGAATGGAAAAATGGTTAAACATGTTAACAGAATGATTTGATGTTCAATCCTTTTGTGCTCAGCTATTTAAATGTCCTAAGAAGTTCCTAAACTTCCAAAGAAGTTTGTAGACAGAATCTCAACTTCAGGGCTTTACTGAAGTTCTGGTTGGAACAGTCTGTGGGGCTGAATAATCTTAGCAATTTTGAGTTGTTGTGGTTGTAGACTTTTGAGGAAACTGCTATTGAGGAAGTCTGCAAGGCTGGATCATCTGGGCTACTGTCTTCTTTGGTGTCTAATCTGTTTTCTTCTGAGGTTTCAGTTGTCCAATTGTCCCTGGATTCCTTAGATGGATGCTTTTAATCTCCTGGAAAGATAAGAACAGATCCCTACCCCAATCCTAACTCTGGGATATTACTTTTTTGAGGGGGTGCAGGTAATATATTTCCTGGAACAAACTGGGTTTTTGACAATATTAAAAGTAGTATCTTTCAATTGGGATTAAAAAAGAAATTATTTTGATATTTTGGAACTAAACCTATCTTCAAGGGTAAATAGTTTGAGATCTCAAAAGAAAATTCACTTTGAGTTTCAGCATGCCTTTTGTGAGTAGTTTTTACACTGAAATCTTTCCAAATTCTATGTGCCTGCCTCTGCATTCTAAGTACTGGGATAAAAGGCATATGCCTCCCAATTGTTGAGATCAAAGATGGGCACCACCACCCCTGGATCTAAGTGTTCCTCTATTTGAAGTTTGCTTTTTGTCAGGCTGGCCTTGAACTCAGAGATCTGCATGTTTCTGTCTCCAGTATGTTGGGATTAAGGGTGTATCCCTCTCAAGTGAAAAGATTAAGGGTGTGCACCATCACCACCCTGTTCCTTGTAACTCTAGAATTTACAAGACAACTAACTCTATAGTAATCCTCCTTTCTCTGCAGGAGTTAAAGGCATGGGCTAACACTGCCATTCTCAAATATTTTACCTCAGCTCCAAATTACTTCAACTCTTAGAGGTTTAGAAAACCAGGTTAAACTGCAGTAACCCTTGATACTGCCTTTTTAATGCCAAACAACAAAAATATCCTTTATATATAATCAAAAAACTTTTAAGCTTATATCCAAGAGTGTGTGACCTATGTGGCAACCTACAGTCAAACATTCTAACCTGAAATTAAGACCATTTTTTCTTTCATGCCTTTGGAAATTTATAATTAGAAATTTTGTATTTTTAACTATATTTTTAAAGTTTATTTACCATTTTTAATAATTAATTTGTTTTTTCAAGTTACTTCTAGAACATAGTTTCCTTTCTCCCCCCTCCTGGTCCCTCTCTCCCTCCCTCCCACCCTCTCTACCTCCCTCATTATTCTTCTACTTGGTACTCTCCTCCTCAGATGAGGTGGGCCCTCATATATAATACTCCCTCAGTTCAACAGTCATGTGAGGGCCAAGAGCTTCCTCTTGTACTGGGACTTGATATGGCACACTATCTAGGGTAAGGGGATCCACTAACCTGCAGAAGATTCCATGAGTCGCTGCTGGGTGAAGTTTTTCCTAGGATAGATATGCTAGGTTCCTCTGTGTTTGGGTCTGTGGGTTGTAGGATTGTTGTTCTGTGATGTATAGTTAATATACAGTTATAAGAGAGTACATGCCATGTTTATCTTTCTGGGACTGAGTCAGCTCACTTAGGATGAGCTTTTCTAGATCCACCAATTTGGTTTGAATTTCATGATTTCCTTATTTCTGATAGCTGTGTAGTATTGCATTGTATAAATGTACTATAGTTTTGTTTTTTATCCATTCTTCAGTTTAAGGACATCTGGGTTGTTTCCAGTTTCTGGCTAATAACAAATAAAGCTGCTTTGAACATTGTTGAAGCAATGTCCTTGTGGTTTGATATAGAATCTTTTGAATATATGCCCAGGAGTGATATGGCTGCGTCTTGAGGTAAAACTATCTCCAGATTGATTTCCAAAGTGGTTGTACAAGTTTGCACTCCTACCAGCAATGGGGGACTGTTTCTCTTTCTCCACATCCTTACCAGGATATGCTATCTTTTGAGTTTTTTATCTTAGCCATTCTGAGGGGTGTGAGATGGAATCTTAGAGTTGTGTTGAGTTGCATTTCCCTGATGACCAATGATGTTGAGCATTTCTTCAAGTGCCTCTCAGCCTTTAGAGCTTCCTCTTTGTGAATTCTCGGTTAAGATCTGTACTCCATTTTTTGATAGGGTTATTTGATTTTTAGATATTTAATTTCTTGAGTTCTTTATATATTTTGGATATTATCACTCTGTCAGATGTTGGGTTAGTGAAGATCTTTTCCAGTCTGTAAGCTGCCTTTTTGTTTTAAGGACAGTGTCCTTTGCCTTACAGAAGCTTTTCAATTTCATAAGGTCCCTAGCTATTAGTGTTCTATTCAGGAAGTTGCTACCTGTGCCAATGAGTACCAGGCTTTCCCCCACTTTCTCTTCCATTAATTTTAGTGTATCTGGATTTATGTTGAGGTCTTTGATCCACTTAGACTTAAGTTTTGTACAGGGTGATAAGTATGGGTCTATTTGCATTCTTCTACATGTTGACATCCAGTTAGACCAGCACCATTTATTGAAGATGCTTTCCTTTTTCCATTGTATGGTTTTGGCTTCTTTGTCAAAAATTAAGTGAAGTAGGTATGTGGGTTTATTTCTGGGTCTTCAATTTGATTCCGGTGATCAACTCATCTGTTTCTATGCCAGTACCATGCTGTTTTGATTACTATTACCCTGTAGTACAGCTTGAAATCTGGGATGGTGATACCTCCAGATATTGTTACTTTACACAATTGAATTAGCAATTCTGAGGTTTTTGTTATTGCATATGAAGTTGAGAATTATTCCTTCAACATTTGTAAAGAATTGTTTTGGTATTTTGATAGGAATTACATTTAATTTGTATATTGCTTTTGGTAAGATGTCCATTTTTATTATGTTGATCCCACCTATCCATGAGCAAGGGAGGTCTTTCCATCTTCTGACATCTTTTTTAAATTAATTTCTTCAGGGACTTGAAGTTCTTGTCATACAGGTCTTTCACTTGCTTGGTTAGAGTTACCCCCAGGTATTTTATATTATTTGTGGCATTGGGAAGGGTGTTGATTCCCTTATTTCTTTCTCAGCCCATTTATCTTTTGTGTAAAGAATGGCTACTGATTTTTTTTTATTGATTTTGTATCCAGCCAGCTTGCTGAAGGAGTTTCTCAACTATAGAAGTTCTCTGATGGAATTTTGGGGGTCACTTATATATACTATCTTATCATCTGTAAATAGGGATATTTTGACTTCTTCCTTTCCAATTTGTATCCCCTTGATCTCCTTTAGTTGACTTATTGCTCTAGCTAAAACATCAAGTACTATGTTGAAGAGATAAGGAGAGAGTGGGCAGCCTTGCCTTGTCCCTGATTTTAGAGGAAATGCTTTAACTTTCTCTCCATTTGGTTTGATTTTGGATGTTGGCTTGTTGTAAATTGCCTTTATTATATTTAAGTATGGTCCTTGTATGCCTGGTCTCTCCAAGACTTTTAACATGAATCAGTGCTGGATTTTGTCAATAGCTTTTTCAGAGTCGAATGAGATGATCATTTGTTTTGTTTTTTTTTTTCTTTCTGCTTGTTTGTGTCGTGGAATACATTGATCGATTTTCTTATGTTGAACCACCCCTGCATCCCTGGGATGAAGCCTATTTGATGATGGTGTATGATACTTTTGATATGTTCTTGGATCTGGTTTGCAAGTTATTTTACTAAGTATTTTTGAATCCATGTTCATAAGGGAAGTTGGTCTGAAATTTTCTTTCTCTGTTGGGTCTTTGTGAGATTTAGGTATCAGGGTGACTGTGGCTTCATACAATGAGTTTGGCAGTATTCCTTCTGTCTATATGTTGTGGAAGAATTTGAAGAATATTGGTGTTAGCTCTTTTTTGAATGTCTGGTAGAATTCTGTGCTGAAACCATCTGGGCCTGGGCTTTTTTTTTTTTTTTTTTTTTTTTTTTTTAAGACTTCTAATGACTTCTGTTTCCTTAAGGGTTATAGCAATGTTTAATTTGTTTACCTGTTCTTGACTTAACCTTGGTAGGTGGAATCTATCAAGAAAATTGTCCATTTCATTTAGATTTTCCAATTTTGTGGAGTACAAGTTTTTGAAGTAGGACCTAATGATTCTTTGGATTTCCTCAATGTCTGTTGTTATTTCCCCCTTTTCATTTCTGATTTTGTTGATTTGGGCATTTTCCCTCTGCCTTTACTTAGTTTAGCTAAGGGCTTGTCTATTTTGTTGATTTTCTCAAAGAACCAGCTCTTGGTTTTGTCGATTCTTTGTATTGTTCTTTTTGTTTCTAAGTTGTTGATTTCAGCCCTGAGTTTGATAATTTCCTCTCGTCTGCTCTTCTTGGGAGTGTTTGCTTCTTTTTGTTCTAGCTCTTTCAGGTGTGCTTTTAGGTCACTAGTATGGGAACTGTCCAATTTCTTTTTGAAGGCACTTAGTGCTGTAAACTTTCCTCTTAGCACTGCTTTCAATGTGTCCCATAAGTTTGGGTATGTTGTGCCTTCATTTTCGTTAAGTTCTAAGAATACTGTAATTTCTTTTTTTTATTTCTTCCCTGACTCAGAGGTCATTGAGGAGAAAATTGTTGAGTTTCCATGTGTTTGCGGGCTGTCTGTTGTTTTTTGTTATTGTTTAAGTCTAGCTTTATTCCATGATCATCTGATACTTTACAAGGGGTAACTTCAATTTTCCTGTATCTGTTGAGGCTTGCTTTGTGACTGAATATATGGTCGATTTTGGAGAAGGTTCCATGAGGTGCTGAGAAGAAAGTGTATTCTTTTGTTTGGGGGGGTGAAATGTTCTGTAGATATCAATTAGGTCCATTTTGTTCATGGCATCTGTGAAGTTCATTATTTCTCTGTTTGGTTTCTGCATCATTAATCTATCCAGTGGTGAGAGTGTTGTGTTGAAGTCTCCCACTATTAATGTGTGAGGTTCAACGTGGGATTTGAGCTTCAGTAGTGTTTCTTTAATGAATGTGGGTGGGCTTACATTTGCCACACAGATGTGTAGTATTGAGATGTCATCTTGGTGGATTTTTCTTTTGATGAATATATAGTGTCCTTCCCCATCTCTTTTGATTAATGTTGGTTTAAAGTCTAATTTTTTGGATACTAGAATGGCCACTCCAGCTTGTTTCTTGGGTACATTTGCTTGGTATGTCTTATTCCAGTCCTTTCCTTGGAGATAATGCCTATCTTCTTTTGCTGAGATGTGTTTCTTGTAAGCAGCAGAATTCGGGCTTCTGTTTTTGCAACCAATCTGCTAGCCTGTGTCTTTTTATTGGGGAACTGAATCCATCGATGTTGAGAGATATTAATGACCAGTGATTGTTACTTCCTGCCATCTTGATGTTGGTGGAAATAGTGTGTGAGTGACCTATTCTTCTTTTGGCTTTGCTGCAGGTGTGTTATTTGTTTCCTGTGTTTTCTTGTGTGGAGTAAACCTCTTTGGGTTGGATTGTTCCTTCTAACATCTTCTGTAGAACTGTATTTGTGTGTAGATATTGTTTGAATTTAGTTTTGTCATGGAATATCTTGTTTTCTCCATCTATGTTGATTGGCAATTTTGCTGGGAATAATAGTCTGGCCTGGCCGTCTTCAAAAACCTCAAGAGATTTGCGGAATATGGAATTCAAAGATGTTTCCTTAACTTTAGATTTTTTGATATCGAGACATGTCAGCTCCTGACAGCACCCCCTATTCTACTCCAAGTAGAAGATGAGCATCGAAGAATCTCCAGTGGGAGATGACTGAATTAGTGGCAAGCCTATCTCTTGGCAAGAAAAACCCCTTGCTTCAACTGTAGACAGAATGCTGTCCAAAAAGGACAAAACTTGGAAGCAGGTAAGTCGACAGCCTAGCTCTGCCAAGACAGGGTAGACAAGGCCTTCATAATTCCTGCTCTACAATCAATGTCTGTCAGAGAAATGGGGCCAAATGGCTGAAGATTGATGCTGTATTATATGGAGAGAAAATGGGAACTGTCCAGGCAGCCACTGGTATGTCATTTGTTAGTTTTGGAAGCTGCAGGCCCTGCACTTCCTATATAATCAGATATATTTATCCCTCTCAGGTCTCTGAGGTGGTTGAAGACTAGATAGCTAGAGTCTCATAGTTAAATTTTGAGTTGTTTAGGAATCAAGAGGGTGTTCTGGATCTAAGAAGATGTTTTTAAAATTGTGAGACAAGTTAGGATGAAAGCTGAGTTGGATATAGAACTTTAAACTCATGGAGATGGTTAGATAGTGGAATGTTAAAGTCAGGTGCCAAATACGTATGGACTGGACATTGGGAATGTATGCTAAGCCATATAACTCTCATAATTGTGGCCTAATTATTTCTGTTGCTTTGTATTGTATTTATTCTTATACGAGAAAGAGCTATTTGTTAGACGGAAAGGGGGAGCTTTTGGGGGGAAAAAGATATACCTTAAACTTAAAAAAAAGGAAGGGGATTAGTGGGTTGAGGCGGAAGAATGTGGGAGGGTGGGACTGGAGGGGGGAGTAGGGAGGGGATTGCGATTGAGATGTAACTTGAAGAAATAAAAAATAAATTAAAAATAGTCTGGCCTGGCATTTGTGGGTTTTTTGGGGGGGTCTGCAAGACATCTGTCCAAGCCCTTCTGTCTTTTAGTATCTCTGATGAAAAGTCACATGTGAATCTGATAGGTTTGCCATTATATGTTATTTGACTATTTTCCCTAGCACCTTTTAATATTCTTTCTTTGTTCTGTGCATTTAGTGTTTTGATTATTATGTGGTGGGAGGATTTTCTTTTTTGGTCTAATCTGTTTGTAGTTCTATAAGCTTCTTGTACAGTTATAGGCATCTGCTTTTTTTTAGGTTTGGGAAATTCTCTTCAATGATTTTGTTGAAGATATTTTATAGTCCATGGAGGTAGGAATCTTCTTTCTTCTATTCCTATTATTCTGAGATTTCATCTTTTCATAGTGTCCTTGATTTCCTGAAGGTTTTGTGTCAGGAATTTTTTGGATTTTATATTTTCTTTGACAGATGTATCAATTTCTTCAATTTTATCAACTTTTCCTAGGATTCTTTGTTCTGTATCTTGTATTCTGTTGGTGATGCTTGCGTCTGCAGTTCCTTTTCTTTTCTTAAGGTTTTCCAGCTACATGGATGTCTTGGCTTGTATTTTGTTTTGTTTTTTGCTTCAACTTCCCTTTTCATGTCTTACATTCATTTAAGAGCTTTATTTATTTCCATCACCTCTTTTGCAGCATTTTGTTGTTGGCCTCTAAGGTATTTGATTTCCTCCCTTAAGCCTTCTGTTATTGATATAAGTGTAGAATTAAGGTCATTTTCTTTGTTTTAATCATGTTAGGATGTCCAGAGTTGTCTGTAACATTATAGCTAGCTTCTGGAAATATAATATTGCTTTGTTTTATTTGTTGTTGTTGTTGTTTTACCATGTTCTTGTGCTGGCCTTTTGTCATCTGGTTGACCCTGGTGTTGACTGGTTGTTTGCAATGTCAGTTGGCCTCGGTGCTCAGGAAAACTCCCTGTTCTAGGGGCTGGGTGATCCTGTGATCCTGGTGTCCACTTCCAGATCATAGGTTGGTTCCTGTAATAGACTGGCTCTCAGAGAGTGGCTGCCATTCTCCTCAACTTGTTGTGACCCAATTGGACCTATATACAGGGGATTTGAGTAGGAAGGAGACTATCCTGTGAGGACCTGAGAGGTGGCAGGTCTCCTCAGAGAGGCAGGTAGAGCTGTGGTTGGAACTGGGTTCTCCCCTCCCTGACACAGTGGTTCTGGTTCAGCCTCTTGGCTGACCATACAGGCAGAGAGCTCTACCCAAGACTAGTGCCAGCCTCAGCGTGCATGTTGCTGACTACCTTAAAATCTCAGGTTCTAGGGTGAGTGACCTTCCCCAATGTTTGTGGGGAACACACTGTTGCTGGCTCTGTTTGCAGTCAGTCTTGGTTCCTAATTGCTTTGCTGTGGCTGGCTAAAGTGCACATTGTGCCATCATTTTGGGAGCTCTGGAAAGAAAAATCTTACTTACCTTTGCTCTTGTGGTCTGGCTGTTTTTCCTGGTTGGGTGTACAAGTCTGCATGCAGGCTGGATATCAGGCAGACAGGTGGGGCTGGTGATCTGTGGCTGGATCCTCTTGTGGACTAGATCTGCTCTGGCCAGCACTCCTCTCCAGAAGGGTGACCCAGCTGGGTGATCTCAGGGTGGTGTTCCAGGGAACTGTGTGAGCTCTTTTGAGTGGTGACCAATCTCAGTGTTTGCTGAGGAAATTCAGACACCATCTGTGTTTCACAGTGGGCTACAGGACCTCACATTCACTCCACAATGACTAATCTCATTCACCTACTACTCAGATATAATGCTCTGTGGATGGCACCATCTTGGATTTCCCCAACATTTACCATTTTTATAACTAGCTTTGATTTTTATAACCCATGAGACTTTCATAATGTGATGACTTGTTTGTTATTTCTGCACTATCCTAGAGGTGAGCATTTAGATTACCATAAAATCTATTAAAAAAACATTTATTCAGTAATCTGTTCATATATAAACACATATTTGTGATTATCTCTTCATTGTCAAAAGTGTCTAAAAATAGGAATAGAGTAACATTTTATATCAGCATGATATTGCAAATACTATTAATTAATTATCAATTGATTAATACTGTTAACACTCTCATTGCTGTATAAAAGTGTCCTATTTTTCTACATATTAGAAGTGACAAACATTATGATAGATGACAAAGTGCTTTTTATTGAATTTACCCCTCTTTTCTGTGTATGTGTATGAGTGCATTTATGTCACAGTGTGCATGTGGAATCCAGAGAAGAACCTATAGAAGTAGGGTCTCTCCCTCCTGTGAGTCCTGAGGCTAGAAATCTGCTTGAAGGGCTTGGCACCAAGAACCCTTATCCACTGAGCCATCATCCTGTCCCAAACTACTTTTCATAAGTTTTTTTTTTTTAAAGAACTTGTTTGGGTATATCCTTCCCTCCTCCATCCCCCATGCTCTCTGTCCTTCCCTCCCTCTCTCTACTTCTTTCCCCTCCCTTCTTCTCTTCCACAACCCTCTCCCACCTGTCTCCCATAAATACACACCCATTATAAGGACATAAAATCTCAAGTCTTTCTCTAGAAGTCCACACTCATGTCTTACATGCATCAATTGTCCTTTTTCTTTGCAAGTCTCTGTCCAAAGCACACTGTCTTCATTCATCTACGTTTATATGGAGTTTTGAAATCAGATATTCACCCTCCAATGTTGTTCCTTTTCAAAGTTGTTTTCAAGCTTTCTTAATGTTCACTATGAGTTTCAGAATCAGCCCGTTAGTTTCTTTCTAAAATGTCTGTTAAGAGATCGGTTGGTATTTTCCTGGATCTATAGGTCAGTTTGAGAAGACATTACACATGACGGTGATGATCTATACATCTTCAGTTTCTCTCAGCAATGATCAGTTTCATTGAATGTTGAGGTACTATATAGCAGGGGCATATTTTTCTAATTATTTCATTCCTTCTGGTGCTATTTTAAGTGACAGATATTTTAAATTACCATTAACATATATTTCA
>CAJQZJ010000132.1:436100-454733 GCA_907164525.1 Lophiomys imhausi | reverse complement strand
TGTGTGTGTGTGTGTGTGTGTGTGTGTGTGTGTGTGTGTGTGTGTGTATGTGTGTGAAGATCAGGCAACAATCTGTAGAATCATTTCTTGCCTTTACCTTACATAGATTCCAAAGGTGGAACCCAAGTCACCAGGTTTAAATACCAAACACCTTTATCTGCTAAACCATTTTAACAATCCTACTTTGCTTTTGGAGACAGGATCTATCACCATCCTGGAGCTGATCACGTAGGCTAAGCTGGTGGATCGTCCAGTCCCAGGAATCTTCTTGTCTCTGAAATCCCAGCATTGGGATTAAAAGTGTATGGGACTGTGCCAGATTTTAAAATGGGCTCTGGGGATTGCACTGAAGTCCTGATTCTTACCCAGGAAGTATCTCAGTATTTGAGCTACCTCTCAGCCTGTATGAATCTTAATATATTTCAGTTAATATTAACCATATTTATATCTGTTTTCTCTTTGTTGGCACAAGTTTCTTTGTTATCTTTGGTGTTGGGGTTTGTTTTTGTTTTGTTTTGTTTTTATTTTTAGTGTTTCTATTGGCATTTATGGTATATGTTTAGTTTGAAAACTGAAAAACAAAAGTAAAAATGAAAATTTTCAGGGTGGTAGACCAAACCCATAGTAGGCTAGTGAACTATCACTGAACTATATTCTTGATCCTTGTACTTTTTTAAAACAAATATAAATGTGCATCAGATCATATTTCTGTTTAATTATGAATTTTAGTTGCTTTCATAGAATACTTATTATTCATTTCAATTATCTCTATTCCATTTTGTCATTCAATACATTTATAATATAGTATCTTGCTTTGGATGGTTACACTTTAAATCAATTAAGAATAAAAAATATTTAATTTATTCCACTTCCAAAACTTGCCCATCTTTATGTAGATTGTGTTGTTGACTCATATTGTTTTCCTTTTTAAATTGTTTTAATTTACTTTTACTGTGTGTGTGTGTGTGTGTGTGTGTGTGTGTGTGTACATGTCTTCATGCACGTACACCATGGTGTGCATGTGGAGGCCAGAGGGCAGCTTTGTGAAATCATTCTCTGCTTCCACCTTTATGTGGATTCCACAGATTGAACTCAGGATGCCAGGATATGTGGCAAGTGCCTTTGTCTTCTGAGCCATTTCATGGGCCCTTATTTTCTTTTTGCCTGAAGTAATTCTTTAACCTTTCTTGAAGGGCAGATTATGGCTGCAAAATTCCATCCATTTGTGTTTTTCTGGGAAGGCATTTATTTCTTCACTATGGAAGAGAGGGTTTTTTTTTCCCCAGATGTATCATTTTAGGCAGATAGTTATTTTCTTTGTTTTAAATATTTTACTCTATTCCTTGCCTTGTATGCTTTCTGCTGAAAACTCTGCTTGCAGTTCTTCAACAGGCCAACGTCCCCTCCCTGCTCTTTGTCTTTTGTTTCATGCAACTTGAATGCTAATTGCCTAAGGATAGAGTTAATGGTATTTTACTTTCCTAATCTTCTTAGATAAGGGACCTGATATCTCTTAGCTTAGAAACATTTCACCATTATCGAATATTTCTTCTGCTCTGTGCTCTGTTCCTCCTTAGAATGTGCTATTTGTAACAGTTTCAAAGATCTTGGATGTTCTGTTCTGGAGTTTTGTTTTACTTTGCTTTATTTTCCCATTTTACTATTTGCATTTCAGTTTGAGAAATTTCTATTGATATATGTCTAAGTTTGCTGATTTTTTTAATCGTGTGTTTTCTGTGTATGTGCTACTGTATCATTTAAGGACATTTTCATGCAACTGTATAGTTTATAGTAAGCATATTCCCCTGTGCTTTGACCCATTTTCCTCCTCAGCATACCTACATCTATTTATTTCTCTTTATTTTCCTAGGGAAGCAGTTTCACTTGTACTTTCATGCTATATACATAATTTTATTTGTCTCTATAAAATCAAGGAACTCTAAATAACATATATGCAATTGTCATTCTGTGACTACTTTAATTCATTTAATATTATCATCTCCTACAAATGACATAACTGTTGTTCTTTAAGGCATTGTATATATTTATCACACATCTGTCTTGGATGTTCAGGTTCTTTGCATACCTTAACTATTGTCAATTGTCAGACTCACTGACTTTTGTTTTAGTTATGCCCAGTCTGTTATCAGACCATCTAAGATATTATTTAATTTTGTTTCATTATTAATATTTTTGTTTAACTTCTCTATTTCTCCTCCTCCCCCGTGTGTGTGTGTGTGTGTGTGTGTGTGTGTGTGTGTGTGTGTGTGTGTGTGTTCCTGTTCATGTTCATGTGTGTGTGTGACATGTTTGCAGATAGGTACCTTTGGGTGGAAAGAGGTGTTGTATCCCCTGCAGCTGGAGGGGCATGCAGTTGTGAGCCCTGGATGTTAATGCTAGTAACCAATCTTAGGTCTTTTAGGAGAGTGGCAAGTGTTCCTAACTGGTAACTCATCTCTCTAGCTCCTTGGCTTTTTTCACTTCTAACATGTCCCTTTCAAACTTTAATTCATTTACGTCATATACTTTTCCCACAAGTACCCTTAAGAACTTCACAAGAAGACCAACAGAGTCAATTAAGGTAGGCCCCTGGGGGTTAACAGAGACTGAAGCACCAACCAAAAAGCATGTATGGTCTGGACCTAGGCCCCCCTACACGTATGTAGCTGATAGGCTGCTTGGTCTTCATGTAGATCCACTAGCAAGTGGAGTGGAGACTGTCCCCGACATGGACTCTATTGCCTGTTTTTAGATCACCTTATACTAGCTAGTTGGGCTGCCTTGTCTGGCCCCAGTAGAAGAGGATGTTCTTAGTCTTGATGTGACTTGAAGAGCTGGGGTGGGTTGGTAGGGGTTCCCTTTTCTGAGGAGAGGGAAAGGGGGAAAAGTGTGGGAGGGTGGGAACAGGTGGACAGGAGGGAAGGGGCTGCGGTTGGGTTGTAAAATGGAAAAATTAATTTAAAAACATTTATTCTTTTTTTTCTAAAAGTATTCACTTAGTGCCTACTGGACTGTCAACCAAGCACTACTCTAGGCACTCAGTGTACATTAGTGAAGAAAAGAAGTAAAATTGCCTCCTCACACATTAGTAAGTAGAGCTGAGCAGAAAATGAAAATATGCATATTATATACGAATATTTTATGTGATAAATGCTACTGAGAACAAAACAGGAATTGGGGAGAGAACACAGCATTGAAGCTGAGAATTGGGCCACCAAGACTTATCCAATTACTTCTTCACCTAATTATGTGACAATTTCCTTTGGCTCCAAGAAACTTTATGAGATAACTATGATATTTATTAAATTATCTTGTGTTTGAAAATATTTGATCAATTATTCATTGTCTGATAGCTTCAAGAGCTTTGTCATGTCTGAGAATGGTTCTGATGGATGTTTTGCCTCTTCAGACAAGTTTCCCTTTCCTTTGGATGTTTCCTGTAAGTTTCTTTTGTTCAAAGGCAGATGTACTCTACCAGATAGTAGTAAATGGTATAAAAATATGTCTCTTGTATAAGAATTTGCATTGATTAGGAATTGAGTTTTGGCTAATGTTTACTCTTATTATTAATGCTCATGTTTTGAGTATTCTTTCTTTTCTAACTTTAGGCATTCCTAAGTACTTATCACAGAGACTCTGGGTGTTCTGTAACTGTTGCAGTGGTAATTTACTGCTATACTAGAGCCTTCACAGCGTAGTAAGGTGTGGGAGAAAGGGGGACTTCAGCAATCTTCCAGCTAAATCTCTCTCTTTTAGTGGAACTACATCTTTGACCTGTGAACTTGAAAAGCTTTGCTTTTTATATATTTTCTATCCTGTCATTTACTTAGCATAGGAAATTGAGAAGATGGTGGAGATGAGTAATTACCATTCCCGCACAGTTATTGCATGAGCCTCTGATGAAAATCATTTCCCTAGAAAGAAGATCATTTTTTATTAAAAAAAAAAGATGCAAGAAACAAAGCCTTCTTGAATTGTATAGTCATGTTTACCAGACAATCACTTGGAGACCACATAGTGAATTTTATAAGGAACACTGTCTTTTTGTCTTTAAAATGGAACCAAAAATAGTTGCCCTCATCCTTGTCTACCACCACTACGTATATAGTTCATAGGGTAGAGATTCAGATATAAGGAAGGGATAAAAGTGTTGAAGGTTGTCATGAACTGTTGTCATGCTGAGTTCCAATCCCAACCCCACCACTTACCATCACCTTTAAAAAAATTGGAACCATTTTTATTCTTCCAATGCACTCATTGTTTATAGTGGTGGGCTTTTTACTTTCCTATCACACTAATCTCTACTAGTAATATTGGAACAAGAAGCATTCTCTTGGTAGAGCCTGAATCCTCTAAGATGAAATCTAAGATGTATCAGAAGAAGGCAGAAAGAATAACTCAACAAAAGGACAAAAAAATTTCCAAAAGTAGAGATTTTCCAGTTTCTCTCTATTATTTATTATTAACTTATATATACATGTTATAATCACATAATATAATATTTTTAATTTTTAATTTCTCATATTTATTGAGGCACCTCTATGGCCTAAATTCGGTGTTTGTTGTTCTTGTTGTTTTGAGACCAGGCTTTGATACGTAGCAGAGGCCGGGTTTGAATTTGTAACCCTTCTTGTTTCATAAAATTACCACATCAGTAATTTTTAAGATCTTAAAGAGGGAGGACTAAGGTTTTCACTGCTAAGGTGGTGAGAGAGAGAAGCATTTGTTTTTTTGTGGGGGAAGAAAAGTATTTTCTAAAATCAAATAGTGGGGATGGGTGCACAATTTTGTAGATACACTGAACAGTATTGAGTTACATATTTTAAAAGGAATTCAAACCTGGGAACCATGCCTCATACCTATTTTTTCACATTTGTGAGGATAAGGACAGGAAGACCACAAGAATAATGCCCTGAGGAAAATAGTCTCAATGAGAAATTGTCTAAATCAGGTTGATCTATGTGCATGTCTATGGAGGATTATCTTGATTATGTTAATGGATGTGGGGAGCCTAGCATAAAAGTGGGCAGCACCATCCACTGGGTTTGCATTTTGGATTGCATAAGAGAAGAGAAAATGAACTGAGGAGTAAGCATGTATACATTCCTTCTCTCTCTGCTCTTGACTATGGATATGACTAATTGCTTCCAGCTCCTGCTGCCTTGACTTCCCTTCAATGACAGACAGTAACATGGAATTGTGAGCCAATAAATTCTTTCTCTTCTAGGTTGCTTCTTGTCAGCATGTTCTTATCATTGCAACAGAAATGAAACTACAACTCATGTCTTACTCCCAATTCCAAAAGCAGAGCTTTTGGTTCTGGACATTTTATTTCATGTTCACAGTGCTTGTTTTGCAAATATATTTTAATAAGTCAAAGAAGACTTTTCTGTAAGGGTGTCTGCGGTGCTTCATATTAACATAATTTTATACACTTTGGTTTATAATTAATAATGACTAAGCATTGTGTTTTATTATTTTAACGTGAATTATATTAATTGGTCTTGAGACACTATGTTAATTGTTCAACTGGAATATGTTGTTTGTGATACAGTATTCTCCTCATATTTAGTCAAGTTATTTTTTCATTCAGGATTTGTTTCACATATGTTGATTGGACTGTGTTTCTCTGATTCCATTATTATCTTGTCAAGTGTTAATGTTAAGATTATGGTACTGTAAAGGTGTGTTTTTTTTTCCTGAGTTAAGAACACTGACTGACCAGGACGGGTGGTGCACTCCCTTAATCCCAGCCCTCAGGAGGCAGAGGCAGATAGATCTCTGTGAGTTTAAGGCAAGCCTGGTCTACAAAGTGAGTTCAAGACAGCCAGGGCTGTTACACACAGAAACTCTGTCTCAAAAAATAAAACAAAACAAACAAACAAAGAGTGCTGACTACACTTCTAGAGGACCTGGGTTCAATTCTCAGCACCAAAATGGCAGCTCACAACCATCTGTAACTCAAGTCCCTGGGGATCCTGTGTGCCTTCTTCTGGCATCTTTGGGTCATACATATGTGAAACCAAAACACTCATACACATAAAATTTTAAAAATGAAAACCTCAAAAGATTATATTGCATTACTAAAATGACTTGCTGGATATTCCCCATTTTATAATTATCTGGAAGGCTTTGTGTTAGATGGCTATTATTTTTTCCCATTGAGGTATTTGTGGGAGTCACTGATGAAGTCTTCTGGCTCTGTAATGTTCCTAGTGGAAAATACCTTGAAATATTTTTATATGGACTTTATTTCTTTGATACATGAGTGTAATCCTAGATATTTTGGAGACTGAGATAGGAGGATCACAAGTTCAAAGCCAGGCTGTGTAATTTTACAAGATCCTATGTGAAAATAAAAATTACAAAAGGCTAGGAGTCTTAGTTCTATGGTGGTGTCTGTCTAGCATATGAGAGGATCTTGGTTCAATCCTTATTACCAGGGAAAAGAAACTATAAATAAGACTTTATAATTATTTTTGTTTCAATTTTTATAAGATTTATTTTAGTAAGAATTTATTTCCTTCATCTTCATTTTGAAATTACTGACAAGTTTTTTTCTAACAGATTTTTTTCTTCTGTAGGACTTAAAGCAGTATTCTCATTTGTTTTTGTTCCTCACATTATTTGTGTGTTCTCATTATTTCACAAGCCAGTAGGTGTATTGATTGATTTCATTGTTATTTCCTAAGTAACCAACTTCTAGTTTTGTTGTCATACTTTTTATTCCATCTTTTCTGTTTAATTTCTATTAGATTTATGTCTGCTTACTTATAGTTTTAATTGATTTGTGTTCTGTTTCCATGTCCTGAAGTTAACTGTCTGAGTCATTGATTTTGGAGTACTTTATCTCTTCTAATATATACATTCATGTTGTAAATATTCTTGTAAGTCTGGCTCATTAGTTATTTTTTTCTTCAAAAAAATGGTTGACCCATAAATATTTTAATTATCTTTCAGTTCAAACATTTTCTAATTCGAATGAAGTTTGAATGAGAATGGCCCCTATAGGCTCATGCTTGAATTTTTGTTCCCCAGTTGGTGGAATTTTAGGGGACAGAATAGAAGGTGTGACTGTGTTGGTGGGATGTATGTCACTGGGGGCAGGCTTTGAGATTTCAAAAGACTTAGGCCATTTCAAGGGTGTTCTCGCTGTCTCCTGCTTGTGGATCAAGATGTGAGATCTTAGGTGTTCCCATTGCCATGCCTTTGCTATGCCATCATGGACTCTAACTCTCTGAACCTGTAAGCCCAATTAAATGCTTTCTTTTATAAGATGCCTTGGTCATGTTCTTTTTTTTTTTTTTTAATCATAGCAATAGAAAAGTAACTTAAAAACTAATTTTTAGGGGCTGGAGAGATGGTTCAGCAGTTAAAAGCACTGACTGTTCTTCCAAAGGACCTGGGTTCAAATCCCACCACCCACATGGCAGTTCACAGCTGTCTGTAATTGTGGGGTGTAGAGGGCAGAGGCAGGTGGAGCTCTGTGAGTTCAAGGCTAGCCTGGACTACAGAGTGAGTCCAGGACAGTCAAGAATACACAGAGAAACACTGTCTCGAAAAAAACAAACAACAAAAAAACCCAACTAATTTTTATTGGATTGTAAGTTTATTGCTTATATTTAAAATGCTTTTATAGTTATTTTATTATTGAATTTTTGTTTAATTGCACAATTGCAAATGTTTTACATCACATTCAATTTGAAATTTCAAATTTTACTTTATGATAATCTAGTCAATTTTCAAAACTGAATTGCATTCATTTGAAAAGAATGTACAATGCTTACAGTGTTTTGTATATCTCTCTAAGCCAAATTTACAGATTATTTTGTTCAGTCAACTTTTATCTGTTCTTTTTACTTCTTTGGTAGTTAACACTGAAAGTGAAAATGCATATATCCTTGTAGGTCTGGAAATTTTTACAGTTTATTTTGAGATCATATTAATGAACTAATAAAAATTAAAATATAGCACCTCTCATCTCTGTTTTAAAGTATTTTATTGTTGATATAAAGGCTTTTGCTTTGGTCAGTGTTTCTTTGTTATTGTTTTTCTGTGCATGTACTTTCAAACTTTCTTTTTTTGGAAACAAGTTTTCTTTTTTTTTTTTAATTGAGAGGGCAGTTTCACATTTAAATATCATTTTTATCTTTTTTTTTAAAGATTTATTTATTATGTATACAGTGTTCTGTCTGTAGGTATATCTACAGGCCAGAAGAGGGCACCAGATTTCATTATGGATGGTTGTGAGCCACCATGTGGTTGCTGGGAATTGAACTCATGACCTCTGGAAGAGCAGCCAGTGCTCTTAACCGCTGAGCCATCTCTCCAGCCCTGGAAACAAGGTTTCTATCTATAGTCCTGGCTGTCCTGGAACTTACTAGGTAAATCAGTATGGCCTCAAACTCACAGAGACTTGTCTGTTTCTGCCTCCAGACGGCTGGCATTAAAGGTGTGTGCCACTATGCCTGTTTTACTCTTATTTTTCAATTAAATTTTATTTTATGTGTATGGTGTTTTGCCTGCATGTATGTCTGTGCATCACATTTGTTCATTACCCTCAGAAGCCAGAAAGTTGTATCCCCTGGGATTGGAGTTACAGGTGGTTGGGAGCTGCCATGAAGGTGCTGGAAATTGAACCAGGGTCCTCTGTAGGAGCAGTCAGTGCTCTTAACTGATGAGCCATCTCTTCAGCCCATGATCTTCACTTTATTTATATTTGCATTTTGTTTTTATAAGAGAAAAAATATTCATGCTGTGAATTGAATGTAGGGCCTCAGCTAGTTAAGGACATACTCTATCACTCAGCTATCCCTCAACCACTGAAGTTTGTACTTTATAAGCTGCATATTAATGGGGTTTTTTCACTCTAAAAATCTTTACCTTTTAGTGACTTCATGTAGATAAGTTACTATAGTGTAATCACTAACATTAATGAGAACAAGTTAACCATTCTATCACGTTCTTTCGATATGTACCATATGATCCATGCCAGTCTTCTCAATGTTAGTATTTTCTGTTCCCACCATCCATTAGCATGAAAGCTTCATACAGCAATTATCACATATACAATTATATATTATAATCATATTTATCACATATGTAATCACATATGAACCTACTGAAGTCTAATAACAATTTATACTTTTACATACTCCTGAGACATTACAAGTGTTTCACATGCTTTTACCAGCCCACTTAATTTATGTTTGTCAATATAAGTTAAAAAAGAGAATAGTATTATTTGGTAGAACTCTTAAGTTTCTTTTCCTGTTGCTCTGATGACATAAACTGGCAAAAGTAGGTTAAGGGAGAAGGGTCTTCTTTTGGCTCACAGTCCCAGGTTGCAGTCTATCACAGCAGGGAAGTCATAGCACCTGGAACTTGAGGGAGTTGATCACATTTTATCCTTAATCAGGGACAGAAGGGAATGAATGTGCGCTGATAAGATCTGTTTACTTAGACAGCCATGGAATTGAGCCTTACACAGTGCGCAGGGCTTCTCATCTCAGTTAATCCAATCAAGAGAACCTCTCACAGGCATGACCAGAGAGAGACCCATCTCCCAGATGATCCAAGAGTCTGTCAAGTTGGCAAAAATATTGTTTTAAACTCCTACATATATTTATCCTTTTAATTTTGTTGTTATTCCTTCCATCCTCTACTTTTCCATATAAGATATTTTTACCTGAAAAAATATTTTCTATTCATGTCTGCTGCCTCTAAACCCAGTTTTGCTTATTTTAAGCCACCTTTGCTTTGAAGTCTATGTGTTTGCTGGCTGCCTGCTTCCAAGTTTGAACTTTCTTTCAAGACCTTAATAATATTCCACTGTCTTCATATTTCCATTTTTGATGTTGAGAAGCCAAAGCAAAACAATCAAACTTGTTTCTTTGAAAGCCTAATATTTAGTTCTGGTTACTTTAATTTTGTTCTCTTGCCTTTGATTCTCTGAAAGCCCACTACATTTGTAACATGACCCAAGACCTCAGTAGGCCCTGAAACCTTAGCACAACTGACTACATGGTGGAAGCATCATTCAGGCCACAAAACTTAGCAGGTAGACAGCATCACTTGCCAAAACAAAACAAAGCCCAGTCCATCAAAGTCCATAGTTCTGGGAAAGTCTCTAAATGTACTAATTTGCTTTTTGGCTTCTGTAGTTCTGCTTCTGGCTAACTGTTCTTGTTAACTGAAGCGTGTCACCCAGGACATATTTTTTTTTTTTTTTTTTTTTTTTTTTGTGCTTAAAAGCTCATCCTGAGAAAGGCTCAGGGATATGCTGGGAACCCGAAAACCCAGTGTAGTAACCGGTCAGCTAAGAAAGACTTTCAATTGGCTTATGCCCATGTCTAAGCAGTCTTTTCTGGTAAATTGACCACAGCACACTAGCTCCCACTTATACATAAGAATCAGATTCAATACCTACAACAGGTGTCTAAAACTGGATAGCTCCAAGCTCTAGAGTATAATGAATGTCTTTTCCTATAATTTACTAAGCACCTTGCCATGCTCTGTGGTCATTGGGTTTATTACTTTGAGATGCAACACTAGAATGATCATGAATTTTACTTTATTTCCTCACAATTTCATGAATAAAAGATGAATTCCTTTTTTATTTAGTTTTGCTGTTAAATATTGAACTCAAAATCTTACATATACTGGGCACATCCCCATCCCAAATGTTCTTAGAAACCTAGCCATATGATTTTTTTTCTTTAGTTAAGAACTCTTAGCTTTTCTTTCAAATAAACACTTTGTGGCTTTTATTAAACATAAGTGAATTGTATGCATTGCAAACTTTATACTTTGGGACCACTTTAAGTAAATCAATGCTTATTTGAACACTAGCACTGTGGTACCAAAACAATGGAAATTACAACCGAGATGGCAAATGATTGACTAATAAGTAGAAAATGTATACTGTGAGACTATACTGGAAAAATAGACAAAACGGAACAGCATGAAATTTCATCAAGCAACTATCATATTAGTGAAACTTTTTTTAAAAAAATAACATTTTAGGTTATGTTTCAAGGGGTGTGGTAGAACATTCTCCTATTACAGAAAGGAAAGCAAATCGGGGATCTGGAGTTAGGGAAAATAGCCTGGAAATGCGTATTTAGGAATCATCGGTATTTTGAAGCAAATGAATGAGATCACACAGAAATTGAGAGCATGTATGTGAACCAGAAGAGGCCTAGAACAGAACCCTACGGAACACTCGGGATAGTAGCTCTGCTTCTGAACAGGGGCTTCCACCAGTCACCATATTCAGAGAGGACTGGGTGGATGAGTTGGTTTAGAATCTTGGTGGTAGCTGCACTGCCCTTGAACTCACTATGGCCAAGGCTTGCATTGAATTCCTCTTTCAACTTTCTGAATGCTGGGATTACAGATGTGTGCTATTGCCCCCAGACTTGGTTTGAAAGCAGGTTATTGTAGGTCAAGAGTTGAGCATTATAGACAAAGTCGAATACCATTTCTGATAGACTGTCCCACCTGTAACCCGCATATGTGAGAAAGATGTATGTGTATCAAAGATGCACCAGGTAAAATATCCCTTAGCCTAGCACTCTTCTTTTCAGGCATCTCCTGGCTTTGTGACACACACCTCCTACAGTCCTTATCTCAGTCCCCTAGGGAGGTGGAGGTGAGATGGGTCAGACTTGTGGGGGTGGCGAGCTCGGGTGACGCGGTGTTCACGTGACCGGCCAGGCGCAGACGTGGGCACCAGCCCCCACGTCTGCTTGCCTGCCCTGCGGTCTGGTCTTGGCACCCGCGCAGAGCCAGCTCCCTGAGCTGCCCTAAGCAGCAGAACAGCTGCGAGTGGGCTTCCGCAAGCCAAAGGAGTCGCAGGCCTGCCCGGGTCTGCTTAGGTCAGTATTGACATGCTGGCTCTGCCAGCAGAGCGGGACAGGGGTGGTGGGGTGGCAGCTGAAACTAGCAGCAGCGAGAGGGGAGGGGGAAGGAATCTAGGGGATTGATGAGGAAGGGGACACAGCGGGCTGGGCAGGAAGAGGGAGGAAAGAGGACCCCGCAGCCGACTCCCTTCCCTCACTCCATTCCCCATCCATTTTAGAGCAGGCAGGGGTGAGGGGTCCCGCAGTGCGACGGTGAGACGTAGATGCGTTCTGAAGTGATCCACTCACACTTCAGGCTATGAAGACAAACTGACCCAGACCAAAAGGGGATGGGGGTGGGGCAGGCTGCCTCCAGAGTCCCCGAGTGAGGAGCGCAGAGTAAAACGGAGTTTGGAGAGGATCCCGATTTGGTGCCCAGGGCCTGAAAAGAAATGGCGGCTGGGGTATGCGGGGAGTGGGGTGACAGAGGAAAAGGTTGGATGATGAATATGGGCTGCCGGACAGGTACCCAGTCTCTGTGCATTCACTGACCAAGTAGCTCCTGCCCAGGTGTCCTGTCTATAGGTCTCTGTTGTTCCCAGTGCACTGTGACGTCTGAAAAGGAGGGTCGACCTGCCCAGTATCCCTTCAGGTCAGTGAATAATGGCCACATGATCAGGAGTAGGGCAGGACTTGGGACCCCACTGCTTGCCCCTTCCCAAGCTATCCCATATAACACACGGAGCTTGCCACCCTGAAGGAGGACTGAGAAAGTGGCAGGACTTGGCATGGCATGGCTGTCTCGGGTTGGAGGAGGGGAGCAGGCTAACAGCACACTTGGAGGGTTGGGACAGCCATGGGACCCCTGCAAAGGGCCAGATACAAAGACAGACGTTAATGAGCTTCTGTTCTGCCCATGTCTCAGTGTCTCATGTCTCTTCCTTCCTCTTCTTTGCCTCCTGTTTCCCCACCTTTACCCTCAGGACAGGAAAAGGAGGGAAATCTTGACATGGAAGAAGTCCGTGGTGAAAAGGAAGGGAAGATGGAAAAGGAGGGAAAACCAGAAGATGAAGTAGAGCCTGAGGATGAAGAAAAATCAGAAGAGGAAGAGAAGCCAGACAAGAAAGCAAAGCCAGCATGCGAGGGGAACATAGAGGAGGAGGCAAAGCCAGATGATCAGGGGCAACCACAAGATGAGGGGAAGCCAGAAAAGCAGGGAAAGTCTGAAGGGGAGGGCAATCGCCAAGGGGAGGGCAAGCCCGACTCCCAGGCAAAGCCAGCCAGCGAGGCCCGGGCTGCAGAAAAGCGCCCTGCTGAAGATTATGTGCCCCGGAAAGCAAAACGAAAAACAGACAGGGGGACAGACGATTCTCCCAAGAACTCCCAGGAGGACTTACAGGACAGGCATGTAAGCAGTGAGGAGATGATGAGAGAGTGTGCAGATGTGACAAGGGCTCAGGAAGAGCTGAGGAAGAGGCAGAAAATGGGTGGTTTTCACTGGATGCCAAGAGATGCACAGGATGCGTTAGTCCCCAGGGGCCAACGGGGAGTGAGGGGAGTGAGGGGAGTGAGGGGCGGAGGCAGGAGCCAGAGGGGCCTACATGATATCCCATACCTTTAATGCCTTTGACCTTCAATTCTCACCTTTCAGATGAGAAAGAACACTGCTGGTCCTGCTTTCCCTGGTAGATACTGGCCAGGCTCTGTGCTTTAATCTTCAGCCGAAACTCTGCTTTAGGCGTCGCTGTCCTTACCAGCAGCCTTCGGACCCAACTACAGTGCTCTGTCTTTTAGTACAGGATTTTCACCCATGTGCATGTACATTGTAAAATAACAATAAAATGTTTGCAGAACTACATATACAGTATCAGCCTGTTTATATAAAATGTAAATATGCTTGCAGAGTGCTTCTTAGCACAAAGAAAACTATGAGAGTGCACATTAAAATGCTAACTATGTTAATGGCTACAAGACAAACACAAATAGGTCCTGCATGCACTCAATCATCAGGTGGTTGGAGATTTCCTGCTGTTTTCCCACGTCCATCTTTCCTGGTTGTAACCAGATCAGTTCAAACTGTGACCTCTTTTCCGGGGTCCTCTAATATCCTATTGATCTTTTATATTAAAGGATATAGATTATTATTGTCATAATAATAATTTTTAAAAACAGAAAAGCATGATAATCGGGTGAACTATTAACAAGTTTAGAATGACAATGAAGACATTTAAAACTCCTTTTGTTTGAATGTAAAATAAGCAAAATTCACATTACCTCTGGAACCCAGTGCTAAAGGAATAAACTTGGCATTTATAATGCATCCTTTGATGTAAGGGTCAATCTTGTCATCTATAAAATAGGCATGATACTTGCCTCACAGGATTGCACAATAGATTAGATATCATGCTAAGTATGGGTGTGTGGAGGGGCAGGACCCTGAACCTTGTTAACTGAGAGGAGGGTTGAAAATAGTTGCCACCTGTTCCCCAGGAGCAACTCCAGCCAGCTGGGATGAGATGCGAATCTTTGAATACTACCTTATTGACCTGCTGTCCCACTGTGCCCTATATATATATTTACTCCCCGCAAATAACCCTGCCTATAATGATGACGTCATGATGTTTAGGCTCTTTGGATTCCCTATTTTCCCCAGAGGGACCTGTCTTTTAACGTCTAAAAGATTATGCATAAAACCTTCTGCTGGTAGGGCTTTAGATATCCTATATTTTAGATTAGAAATGCTCAACAGGTAAAATGTAGGCAAGTGTTCCAAAAACAAGGCAAACAAACCTCTCTGCAGCTTGAAGCCTTTCTGGACCCAAGCATTTCTGACAAGGAATACTTAACGTGTAGCAATGTGTTTGGATCTTTTTGTTTAAATGTTACTGAAAAGCATGATAAAATTTCAAGTTAATTTTTCTGCTCAGCTCAAGAAATAGCTGAGCCAGCCTTGTGCTGTAATTTTAAAGGATTACCTCTATTACTTCTTCAAGTAAGGACTATGTCTACAATCTTAGAAAAGTTTTAGACTTCACATTTCAGGAGACAGCCCTCAGCTAAGCAATTTTCCCAGACTTTAGAAAACATTATTTGTCACTAAAAGCTACACTGGAGAGGCAGTGTGAAAGAGACAGGTTCATCCCTTCTGCACTAAGGCAACAGCACAGAGAAGGCATACCAGTGGCAGCAAAGAAACAGGCACTGGGCTCTCCCCTTGTGGATACACTGACTAATGATCTGTCAGTTTTTACCCATTTGAATTGTCTTCATATTGAAATGTACAAACAGGGTACATTCCTATCTAGATAATCTATGTCTGCTCATTCAGTTAATGAATATGCACTGAGGACATCCACACAAGAGGAAACTCAATAGTTGGCAGGAAGAAATGTTTTTGTTTTTTTTTCCCCCATAGATACCATTTATCCCCCTTTCCTATCTTTCAATGTGAGCCTTTACTCAATAGGGGCAAGCATAAAGTGGCCATGGAAACAAGAATAGTGTTATAAACAAGATCAACAGCATTGATTTCCCTTGCCAACCTGACCAGACTATTGTCATAGCTGAGTTTGAATTATGCCAAACACTAAGGCCAATGGTAAGTCCTGAACATGATGCCATTTCCAAAGGCAAGACTAGTTACAGTTGTGAATGAGACCTTCTGAAAAGAAGCTGTGTCTGCAGAGAATGATTGGGTGACAAGAACTGCAGTGATGTGGAGAGGTTGGAATGTTGCAAGTCCAGAGCATAATTACCTTATCTTGGGCTAGCTTTAGCCACTACTACCCCTCAACAGCCACTCCTTGCCAGAAGTAAAATCCTGTGATGAATAGATAAAACGTATTTTGAAATATATTAACTTACTAGACTATTAACTTTCAACAACTCATGTGGAGTTTTTTCTAACTAGCTTCTTTTACTAATAATATTTTAAAGGTTCATTTGTGCTATTTACATGTATGGTCTTTTGTTCCTTTTTACTGTCTAATAATATTATGTCAATGCATCCATTTGAATGGATACATCTGATAAATCCATTAATCATTATATATATTAGTGGAGCTATCCTGAATATTCATGAGACAGACAGCATAGAAGAGGGGACTCTGAGAGCTCAAGTGGCAGATATAGAGTCTGTTCTTCTAACTCTCTGAAATTGGAAGGGTTCACAGCAAAAGCTCCCTGATCCCTAGGCTGGATAGAGAGAAAGGCATGAGAAAATGGAAGGGGCACCCTTTTGGTGTGAACTCACATGATGTTATGGCACTCAGGACTCACAGACAGTATCTGTGCCTGTCTGTCTCTGTGAGAGGCAGACAGCTGCTGCACTGCAGTGGCTAGATCATATCATGACATTCTTATACTCCTTTTTCATTTTTTTTCCATTTTAACAAAAAAATCTTATTTTACCATGCAAAACCCTTTCTCATCTAAAATATATTTTTTTACTTTAATTGTCTTTACTAAAAAAAGTACTTAGTATCTATAATTTTGTGTATTTGTATACTTGTATATTTGTCTTATTTTTGTAAAGTTTAGAAAACTTTTTTCTTAACAAAGTAACTAACTATATTTTAGTATAAAAAACGTATATCTGAAACAGATGATATATGTTTAACAGTTCTAGGGACATGTCTATTTTCTGTCATCAACTAATTTAAATTAACCTTTTCGTTTGTGATTTAGTTTGTTTTATAACAGGAACTTAGAGATCAACCTTACAAAAAACATCAACTTCTTTCAGCCTGAAAAACAAACAAAGGTAAAATTCTGGCGCCTGTGCTGTCATCTTGTGTTTGCTGCCTTTCTTTGGTGTCACCTGCTTTTTCCCCTGCTTCCGTAGGCATGTTGACCATTTAGGAAGTGTGTGTCAAACTTCTTTCACCCTGAAAGCTGAACAGCAAATTAAGTTGTAGTAGACCTGTAGTCACTTTGTATTTCAAGAACAACGAAGTCATCATCTCCAAAAACAGAAACTCAGACAAAAACTCATGGAGACTACACCTTCACTAAGATTACATAATTATGGGAAACTTTTGCCCTGTGCCATTTCTTTTCAAAGCTCATGTTAGTACCCTGAAGACACACTCGGGGTTACTGGAACTCCGGAAGACACACTTGGGGTTGCTGGAACACTTGCTCCATTCCCCTTAATGAGGCGCAATGATCAAATTTCCTCTTTGCCCTTCACCATTATTCATCTCTTTAGTTGGTTCATTAGATCTGGTGACCAAGCCTAAACTCTTATAAACTAAAATGAAATTGGGCTGATTAGTAATTTCAATTTATGTGAGCACTCAGTTATAAGCAGTTTTTATGACATGAACAAGTTATATACATAAGTAGATATGTAGAAGATACAGATAGCCATGTATAAAACTAAATTTAAAACAAGGATTTTTGTACCTTTTACTTAGATTTGATATTTGACAGTTTTAAAAGTAAGGTTATTGATCTTTTTTCCTCTAGTAAGTAAACTTTAATCCTAAATCTGCACTTTCTTAACAGAAATAAGGTAGAAAACTTACATCTTTTTTCTTTTTTTAATTTTTATTTTGTGAATTTCACATCATATACCCTGTTCCTTCCCATCTCCCACCTCCCCCAAGACCCACCCTCCACCCTTACAACCTGTCTCAGCATAAAAGTAACAGCTCGTTGTGGGGAAGCTGCAGTGTATCTCAGTATGTTCCACAATATTCCCCTTTGTCCACACATTCTGCTTGCAAATGTTTATTATAATGACTGAAACCTCACTGGGACCCCTCTAAGACATGCTGTAAATGTCCTGTGTCATGGAGATCCTGCAGTCCTGGGGTAGATGTTGGGGTAGGCCAACTCAAAGTCCTGGATCTGGACCTGCAACCCCCACTTGCATGGCCAGTTCTGCTATGGAAAGGTGCAGGGCCTGCTCTGCCGAGTGCTGCAACATGTGAGGGGCAGGGACAGAAAACCTACATCTTTTACATGTAAATAAAGACAAAATGTCAAAAGGAGAAACAAAACTCTTCCTTATTTTAAAAAGGTAAGCTGCAGACAGTGAGACACTTTTACAGCTGAAAATTCCAAACTAATAACAGTTCAGAAATTCTGCTTTGTATGTCATTATAGTCATCTGATATTTTTGAGCAAATTCCTATGAGCCCTGATATGACTCCAGAAAACCCACAATCACAATTTTGATTCCAGTCCAGGGAGTTCAGTTAGGATCAGGGTCATTCCTCCCCATAGTCTCTTTCTTGTTTAAAAAAAAAAAAAAACCCAACCCCGGAGCATTATTTCTACCTTTGTTTCAGAATTTTGTTCTGTATGAGGATAAACAAAGAGAATAGAAGGGAGATTGATAAGAAACATGAGTATCAGAGAAGGTTGAAAGACCATAGGGGTTTGGAAAATTCAATTCTTCAGAATTCATCTTGAGTTCTGACACAGCTTCTAAGATTTTATAAATTTACTATTTTTAACTCTTTTTTTGATAGTTTCAAAATATTTATTAGTTATAATAAATAAAATTATAATATTTATATAATTAGCAATTTCACCATTTCTTTTCTTAGATGTTTTAAAATTCTGATTAAAATAAGTTACATATGTTATTTTCTACTCTGTAGGACTCTTACTTTAGTATGGGAAAAAGTGAGAATATTTCATGTTCCCCATTTGGGGAAACACAAAGCCATATTATCTTTAGTTAGAGTTCTTCATTTTTTCCAAAGACTTGAGAGTTGAACTACCATAATTATCATTCCCATGAGATGTCCATCCCGTTAGGCTAGAGAAAACAAGTGCC
>CAJQZJ010000132.1:415261-435700 GCA_907164525.1 Lophiomys imhausi | reverse complement strand
GACTGTTTCAAAAAGGTTGTTTTTTAAAGTGAGAAGACAAGCTACAAGATAGAATAGAATATTGCCAAATTTAAAGCCTGATCGTAAAATGACTACTGATCATAAAAACCTATAAGAACTCAACTTTAAAGATGGACAGGGGTGGGCCAGGATTGGTGGCACACGCCTTTAATCTCAGCACTTGGGAGGCAGAGGCGGATCTCTATGAGTTCAAGGCCAGCCTGGTCTACAAAGTGAGTCCATGACAGCCAGGGCTACACAGAGAAAGGTTTTTTGAGATAGGTCTCAAAAAACCAAAAAAAAAAAAAAAAAAAGATGGACAGGGGCTTTAAGTGTAGTTCAGTCATAGAGTCCCTCCTTAATATATGCAAAGGCCTGCATTCAATTCAAGCACCACCAATTTTTTTAAAAAGTATGCGTGTTGGGGAATGTGGTGGTTTAAATGAGAATGGCCCTCATAGGCTCATATATTTGAATGCCTGGTCCCCAGTTGATGAAATGTTTTTGGAAGAATTAGGATGCGTGGCCTTGTTGGAGTAGATGTGGCACTGGGAGTGGGCTTTGAGGTCTCAAAACACCACAGCAGCTGCAGAGCCCAATCTCTTCCCCACTTCTCTCTTTTCTCTCACCTTCCCTCTCTCCCTCCCTTCCTCTTCCTTCTTGTCTGCCTCTCTGCCTCTTTGCCTATAGATCAATTGAAAACTCTCAGACACTTCTCCAGCACCATACCTATCTTCATGTTTCCATGCCCCCTGACATGATGATAATGGACCTAACCCCCTAAAACTGTAAGGAAGGCCCCAGTTAAGTGTTTTCTTTTATAAAAGTTCCCTTGATCTATGTCTTCACAGCAATAGAGCAGTAACCAAAACAAGAAGAAAATGTGCAAACATTTAAATACATATTTTCTTCTTGAAAGATCACAAGTGGCCAATAGGTATTACAGGCCCTAATAATCTGCTTTTACTAAAACAACAAAACATTAACTCATCATGTGGGCTCACAAAACAGCTAGAAGTAGAATGTCTGACATTTCTACCTTCACTTTCTGTCTATCTGCTTTACTTTGGTTCAAATACCTACTTGACTCTGCATAAACATAATATTGAAAAATGTCTTTCTAATGAATTATATCTCATTCTCATTTAAAGGTGAAGACAAAGATGTCATTGCTGTAACCCTGCAATCACTTTAGATTTCAGGATAAGCTACACTGCAAGACAGACCTGTGACATATGAAGGCATTCCCACATGTTAGGGAGACTGTAGCCCCAAATAATCTTTGTGTATGACATGATTTGTTCCCTCAAGCAATTCCAGGATTAATAACTTCAGCTTACCTTGAAGAATCAGAATGGAGACAATGAGCAACTGGACTACAACTTGACTAAGATTATGGAAGTATACATATCACTTTTTCCAACTCTGTCTCTATTTAAACCTAAAATCTTGTGCCTTGAAGACAATCTTGGAGCTACTGGACTCTTTTTATTGGTTCTAGATCTACTTTCTGATTTTCACCACTTCTTGTCTGTTTAATCATTATAACAGGGCACATGGACAAAGTTAGCCTGTTGGGATTGAGGGGCTTGCTCCCTAAAATTCCAGTTATGTAGTGTTTTAGTTGTTTTTCTTGTTGCAGTAATAAATTTCCCTGACAAAGGTTACTTAAGGAGAAATGGGATTTGAGGCTCACAGTTCAAGCAAGGGTGCAGTCCATTATGACAGGGAAGTCATACTGTCAGGAGCTTAAGGAAATTGTCACATTTTTTCATTAGTCAAGAAACAGGGAATAGATAGCTAGAGTCTCATAGTTAAATTTTGAGTTGTTTAGGAATCAAGAGAGTGTTCTGGATCTAAGAAGATGGTTTTAAAATTGTGAGACAAGTTAGTATGAAAGCTGAGTTAGATATAAAACTTTAAGCTCATGGAGATGGTTAGATAATAGAATGTTAAAGTCAGGGGCCAAATACATACAGACTGGACATTGGGAATGTATGCTAAGCCATATAACTCTCATAATTGTGGCCTACTTATTTCTGTTGTTTTGTATTGTATTTATTGTTATAAGAGGAAGAACCATTTGTTGGACTGAAAGGGAGAGCTGTTGGGGGGAAAAGATATACCTTAAACTTAAAAAAGGTAGAGAATGGGGGTTTGAGGGGGAAGAGGGTGGAAGGTTGTGACTGGAGAGGGGAGTGGGGAGTGGATTGTGATTGAGATATAACTTGAAGAATTAAAAAATAAATTAAAAAAACACCTAACACTAAAAAAGAAAAAGAAAAAAAAAAGAAACAGAGAACTGTGTATGCCTGTGCTCAGTTCATTCTCATCTTTTTCTACAGTCTAGGATCCTAACCCAGGAAATGGTACCACCCACAGTGGGCAGGTCTTCCACCCCAATTTTTCATATCTAGATAATCCCCTCATAGGTATGCCCAAAGACCATTCTTTTGGTAATTCTAAATCTTACCAATTTGGAAATCTAATTATTAACAATTAACCCAACCCCTTGTCAACTTGACACCCAAACACTTGACTTTAAATCCTAAAATTTTGCTTCTTATGTTCATGTTATAGTGCAAAATATATCCAACTTGAAAACATAGACTTTCACAACAGTTGGAAATTCCAAAATTCACATTTTAGACTCAGGACACTCTCTTAACTGTGAGCTCCTATGAGATAAAAATAATCTCTTTTAATATACATACTTTTAGCATATAATAGTACAGAATAAATAATTTCCTTTCCAAAATAGAAGAATTGGAGCATAACAAGGAATGATCCAAACAATTGAATCCAAAATCCATCAGGGAAAATACCAAATCCTTTGAGCTCTAGTCCACCATTTCAAGATGAAAATGGCTGGGTTCCCAAAGAGCCTCAGTAGTCCCACCCATACAGTATAGCCTTTCACTTGAGTCCATTTCACTCTATACCTACAGCTTTCTTTGCTGGATAGCTCATGGTTATGGCATCTCCTATATCCTGGATTTTTTTTTTTTCATTGCAACTTAGGTTTCACCCTCACGGTGTTACAAAATGATGTCTCATCAGGCCTCATTGTAGGGACTCAGACTCTGCCATCCATTGCATGGTCCCACTTGCTCTCTAATATTGTGGACCAAGATCCCATTACACTCTCATTCTTGTATTTTTCATCCCTGAAAAACCAGTACCACATGGATGATGCGACCAAGTTCTACTTCCATCTTGAGGCGTGACCTGTCGACTTATCTTCTGTGTGTTTACCCTAAGGAAACACTTCCCTAAACCGTTGCCTCTGAAGAGTAGAAAACTCTTTCAGTTTAGGTTTTCTTCCTTCAAATGAATTTAGATCTCCACAAGATGTAGCTTTTGCCCTTAGGATACCTTCTGATGAGCATTTACATGGAATACAAGTTTCATTACATCTTTTGCCCATTTAGAGAAATCTATCCACATACTTCTTCCCCAATGTCATTGTCAGCAATTTTACAATCATTCTCCACTACCATCCAGCAAAACCATTGGCCATAGCCAATGAATCAGTATTTAATCACATATTAGACCATTTCTCCTTCCAAGAAAAATGCATTACCATACGTATTATCTGAAATTCTAACCATTGTGAAGATTTTCCTTCACCAGTATCTTTCAGGGGTTTCCTAGAAAGGTGTTGTAATGTTGCATCTGCTCACTTCTGGGTGGTGCTTGCATATCTGCAAACCAGGCCTAAGTTTTCTCTTCATCAGTCAACTAATCATAGAGCACAGTCCCATGAAGCTATAAGTGTATATTCAGGAACAGAAGGCATCACTACAGGAATAGGAACCATATGCTAAAAAAAATTTGGGGCATTTACGCAATTTGTTTGTGCCTTCAGTATGTTCTTGGCCCTGTTCACATATACACCACTTCCATTTAATGATAGATTGCTACTCTACAAGTAGAACTTTATGGTTTGTTGGGGGAGATAATATCCAATTCATTATGGACCTCTCAGGTCGCATGAGAAGTTACAATAAGGTGAGGTCATGTGGTTACTTATTGCCAAATGTTCAGTTTGCACTAAGGTCCAATACCAGGCCAAGAGCTGCCTCTCAAAGGGAGAACAGTCTGCAAATAGCAGCAGGGCCTTGCTCCAAAATCACAAGGACCTTCTCTGTTATTCACCTATGGGACCTGAAAAGGCTCCAAATAGCCCCCATATCTGCCAATGACACCTCAAGTAACAGTATGTTTACTGGATCATATGGCCTAAATGGCAGAGCACTCTGTCCATCAGGCTGGAGCTGTTGAAGAGCCTCATACTGTCCGGGGCCCCTCTAACTAACAGCTTTCTGAGTGACATAGGAGTAACATCAGCATAGAGTAGCACATCCAAGTGACAAATGTGTTGCTCCAAGACCCAAATAGGCCCATGTGCTGGGCAATAGCTTTTTAACTGACCAGAATCTAGAATAATACAACCCACTAAGCATGCCTGTGAGTGATTACTTAGATTAGATACCTTCTGGGCATGTCTGATAATGATTGTCTAGTTTAGGAAAACTGAGGTTAGAAAAGACAACCTGAATATGAGTAGCATCATCTCATAGGCCAGGATCCTATACTATCTAGAATGGAGAAAGCGAGCTGAGCACTAGGCTTCATCAATTTCTGCACCCTGACTGTGAACACAGTGTGACAAAGGACCTCAAGTTCCTGTTTCTGTGATTTCTTCAGCATGATGAATTGAACCCTCAAACTGTGAGTAAAAATAATTTCACCTTTAAATTCCTTTTATTGGATTGTTTTATCCCAGCAACAGGAAAAGTAATTAATATAGTGCACTAAGTACTGTTCTTCTTTGGTGGTGGAAGGGACCAGGTACGAATTATCATTAAACTTACAAATATCTCTGCATGTCTCACACATATGAATATGTGGAAAGATCTCTCCCAAAGAACAAAGGATGTGAAGATAATTGTGTTCCAAGTAAGTGTTCATCAAAAGTTGTGCTGAGGGCCAAGTCCCTTCCATCGGAAGCCACATCTTGTGAAGATGTCTCCATTGCCATCCTCTCCCTCCAACCCCTCCCAGGCCCTCCATGAAGATCCAAATTTATTTGAAGGAAAAAGGCCTTTCTGGACTCACAGAAAATTTGCTGAGGTAGAAAATGCCTTGAATTTTGGCTGGATTTATTTCCTATCCTCTGATGTGTGTATGCTTGCCAGCAAGTCCAGAATTGTTTTTAAGTCCTGCTTACTTAATCTAGTCATCAAAATCCCATCATTATAGTGGATCCCTCCCTTCTTCCATCATAAAAATGTCAGCATCTTGTCTTTACTGGCATAGATAATTATTCTGGGTATGGATTTGCCTGTTTTACATATAATGCTTCTATCCAAATTACTGTAACACTTAGGCACATGAAAACAAGTTTGAAACTATTTAGCAATTATGGAAATTCAAATCAGAACCACAAACATAGTACCGTATATCACACAAAAGAACATAACTAAAATGAAAGAGATGTAAAATAAAATAAACTTTGACAAGGATAGAGAACTGCATCTCTCACATCTTGCTGGCAGGAATATAAAATGCTGTATTCACTTGGGAAATGTATTGACAGCTTGTCATAATGTTAAACATAGAGTTATCATTTGGCCAAATAATTCTACCCCTAGATATATGCACAAAAGAATTGAAAATATACTAGCATATAAATATACACACAAATGCTAATAGCAACATCATTTCTGACAGCCAAAAATAGGGGAGGTGCCCATCAACTCGTAAATTAAACAATTTATTCATTTGGCAAATAACAAGTGTTGATCCATGCACCTATGTGGCTAAACTTTAAAAATCGCATGCTTAGTGAAAGTAGACGACCACAATATATCAGATACTGTTCAGTTCATAATAAACAGTGATATCACAAAATCTATAAAGACAGACAATGTAAGTGATTTCATAGAGCTAGGAGAAAAGTAGAAATGGAAGATGGTTGGGTATGGTTTTTTGTTTAGAGATGATGAAAATGTCCTAAAATTAGATAATAGTTATGGTTGCCCATCTGTACTGTAGGAAGGAAGGAAAATCCTCTTTCAAGTTTATTAAAGTAAGCTGACAAAGGGAATTTAAATAGGAGAAGAGGCATACAAAGTTACTGATATACAAAATGGTTTAAAAAAACATAGCATAGGAGGAATTACATGCTAGCTCAAAATTACTTAGAAATGTACATGGTATTTTCAAAAAATTATTTGTAAATTTCTATGTGTGAGGAGAGAAATAGGGACTATCAGATGATCAGTAAATGGTTTTCAAGGGACTTTGATAGGTTTAGGGAAGATATGGTAGCCTAGGATAAATTCTGCTTGGCCCGCTTGTTAGACAATGAATGACTTTTGGCACCAAAATAAAAGACAATGGAGTATGATGAAATTCTTTATAGGGGTATTGACAGAATTTAAGTTCTTTTATGATGTGGGTTTATTCGATAGAACTCAGAAAAGTAAAGAGTTTTTCCTCTTTGAAAGTCTAGATTTTATGCAAATAAGGAGGTATCAGATTAATGTTTCTTGTACCATCTGTTTGCTGCCTAACATCTTGCAAAATAGTGTGTGAGATGCCATTAATTTTCATTTTTTGTATTTTGGCTTTTGGTTTTGGTTATTTAAGACAAGTCTTCATTATGTAGCTCTGGCTGGCCTGAAACTCACAAAAATCCATCTTACTGTAAAAGTATCTTTTATTCACCTCTGTAATTGTCTCCAAGGCTTACTGCCTGCTAACCTAGGCATAGTCCTGGAAGCTTCTAGCCTCCATAGAATCTTATCTAGGCTTAGAATGTTTTCAGCCTCTGAAACTTACTGCTGAATAAGTTCACCCTTTCTAGCTCTTTCTGAACTCTGGATGGCTGGTTCACTCAGATGTTCTAGCTCAAACTCTGTAAGCTGACTGATTCAAACTGGCTTCTCTTAGCTTCCCATTGAATTTCTCTGCTTGGCCTCACACTAACTCTAGCAAGCTGTTCTATTCTGGCTCCTTCTCATTCTCTTGCTCATTCTGTCTTCACCTGCGTCTACGTTGTTCTCTCTATAACCTGTCTCTGTAAAATTCTCCTGATAAAATTGCCTCCTCTCTTTTTCTTTCTCTGTGCTGCTCTCTCTTAAGTAGTTTCTCTTTCCTCTCTGTTCTCATAAGAGCTGGGCATATCCTATTCTGTAAAATCTTTCTTAGCTAGAGTCTCATAGTTAAAATTTGAGTTGTTTAGGAATCAAGAGAGTGTTCTGGATCTAAGAAGATGTTTTTAAAATTGTGAGACAAGTTGTATGAAAGCTGAGTTAGATATAGAACTTTAAACTCATGGAGATGGTTAGATAGTAGAATGTTAAAGTCAGGGGCCAAATACATATGGACTGGACATTGGGAATGTATTCTAAGCCATATAACTCTCATAATTGTAGCCTGTTTATTTCTGTTGTTTTGTATTGTTATAGTTATAAGAGAAAGAACCATTTGTTGGACTGAAAGGGGGGCTGTTGGGGGGAAAAGATATACCTTAAACTAAAAAAAAAAAGGTTGGATGGGGGTTGAGAGGGAAGAGGGTGGAAGGGTGGGACTGGAGGGGGGAGTAGGGAGGGGATTGTGATTCAGATGTAACTTGAAGAAATAAAAAATAAATTATAAAAAAATCTTTCTTTGATTCATCACTTTGTCTCTCAATTAGACATCAATTTCAAACATGGGTGCTTCCTTCTACAAACTAACTTTACCTTCCTTACTAGGGATTAAAGGTGTATACTAAGTGTGTGTCTCCATTCCATCTGGATCATACAAAATTCGAAGATCTTTAGATGTGATCACAGCAGCCACATTGCTGGATTAAATTTTCTCCACACCTTACTCTGCCTCCCAAGTTCTGGGATCAAAAATGTATACCACCATGTCCACCAAAGGTTCTTATTTTAAGGAGGCAATCCCTGGACTCCTTTATTATTAATATACCAGGACTATATAGTTGTGTAATTTACATGAATGGATTATATGGCACACAACTTATATCTCAAGAATGCTGCTAAGCAGAAGTAATTACATATGGTAAAATAATAATATTATAGTGCATGGTTCAAAATGTACATAGAAATCAATGCACAATGATAGAAAAAAGAGTATTGCAGTTGTAGATTTGTCCATTACATGTGAAATCACACATATGACAAGGATTTAGCATATTTGACACACTTCTGTGCTACATTTACTAAAATTGTCTACTCAGCATTTAAATGTCTTTCATTTGGTTATTGTTCAATTTAATTCTTTTTAATAAACATAATTGTAGGTAAAGTATACTATCATATCATTTGCAAATGAAGATCCTTTGACTTCTTCATTTCCAGTTTGTATTCCCTTTATCTCCTTCAGTTGTCTTATTGCTCTAGATAAAACTTCAAGTATTATATTGAATAGAGATGGAGAGAGTGGACAACCTTGTCTTGTTCCTACTTTTAGTGGAAGTGCTTTGAGTTACTCTCAATTTAATTTGATGTTGGCTATAGGCTTGCTGTAAATTGCCCGTGTTATGTTGCTTGTATCTCCAGAACTTTTATCATAAAGGAAAGTTGGATTTTATCAAAGGCTTTTTCTGCATCTAATGAGATAATCATGTGGTTTTTGTTTTTCAGTCTGTTTACATGTTGGATTACGTATGTCTATCCTTGCATCTCTGGAATGAGACATACTTAATCGTAGTGGATGATCTTTTTGATCTGTTCTCAGAAGATTCAGTTGGCAAGCATTTTATTGAGAAATTTTATGTCAATATTCATAAGGGAAATTCTTCTGTAATTCTCTTTCTTTGTTAGGTCCTTATGCAGTTTGAGTATCAGGGTGACTGTGGCCTCATAAAGTGAATCAGGCAATGTTCCACCTGTTTCTATTTTTGTGAAATAATTTGATAAATATTGGTGTTACTTCTTTGAAAGTCTACTAAAATTCTGGGCTAAAATCATCTGGGCCTTTTTGGGGGGGGGAGTTGGGAGACTTAATGGCTGCTTCTATTTCACCATGTGATGGGGTGATGTTAAGCATTCTAAATGTTAATTAATTGGTCTTGATTGCTGTCTGTTACTTACATTGTCTCTGATTGGTTAAATAAAATGCTGAGGCCTGAGACTGGACAAAGTCAGAGATAGGTATGACTAAGGTATGTGGGCTTCTAAGACAGAGAACATTTTGGGAAGAGAAGCCAGGAGCAGGAAGAAGTAGGACACATGCCATGGGTTAGAGAAAAGAAGATCATTCCACATGGCCTGGAACATTGACATAGAGTAGAGAATAGCAGTCCAAGGGGATGTATGTATATATGGGGTCATATCTGGGTAATAGAATTATGAGCTAGCTTAGATGGGCTAGGATTGCACAATTCAAGCCAAGGCTTGTTAAAATCCATCCAGTATCTGTATGTATTCATTTATAATGGCGAGTTAAGGATTAACACCGCCAACCAATTAATGATAATATAAATAATGGTTAAATAACTTAATTAGCAGTTTTTTCTACAACTAGGGGTAATAGGTCTGTTTACATTGCTTATCTGATCTTTATTTAACTTTGGTAGGTCATTATATCAACAAAAATTATATATTTGTTTAGATGTTTCAATTTTGCATATTATACGTTTGTAAAGTATGCCCTTATGATTCTCTGAGTTTCCTCTGTGTCTATTGTTATGCCCCCCTTTTCATCTCAATTTTGCTAATTTGAATATTCTCTCTCCATGTCTTAACTAAGTTCACTAAGGGTTTGCCAATCTTATTGATTTTCTCAAAGAAACCACTCTGCATTTCATTCATTCCTTGTACTTTTGTAATTTTTTTTTTTGCTTTTTGTATTTTATTGATTTAAACCCTGAGTTTTGTTATTTCTTGCCTTCTATTACACTTAGGTGTTATTTCTTCTTTTTGTTCTTGAGCAGTCAGTTGTGCTGAAAGTTACTCATATAAGATCTCTCCAATTTTTCTTATGTAGTCATGTAGGTGTTTTGTAATATGAACTTGCTTCTTAGAACAGATTTCACTGTCCTTCACAAACTTGGGTATGTTTTGTTTTAATTTTCATTGATTCTAAAATGTTTTTCTTTCTTATTTTCTCTCTTGACCCATTTTTCATTTAGTAGTGATGCATTCTTAATATTATCTGATCAGTTGGAATACAGCAGGAAAACTAACAATTCGTGCCTTTTTACTACATTTTTAGTTGTGTGGTAGCTATATCGTACATATAAACATTCCAATTAACATTTGGTGCCCATAATTTCATTTCAATATTTTCCCACTATTCTGGATATTTTGACATATTGAAACTAAATGATTTATTATTTTAATATTTACATAGGAGACTAAATGTTAAAATATAATTTGACTAAAATGAAAATTCTAAATTAATTCATTGTCAGATAAAAATAAAGCAGAAGTTTCATGTATGATTGCTATTTTTTACCCACTTTCTCTTCTATTAGATTTACTGTGTCTCATTTTATGCTAAGGTCTTTGATCCACTTGGACTTAACTTTGTGCGGGGTAATAAACATGGGTCTATTTGCATTCTTCTCCATGTTGACAAACAACACATATGCAGAAAAGTATTTTTTATTGATTCATTGTGAATTTGACACCATGCACCCCAATCCCTTTCATTTCTCAGTCCTTCCATATCCACTCTCCACCCTTGTAACCTCAACCCCAAAAGAAAATAAAAAATAAACTTCTCTTCATGGAAGCTGCAGTATGTCATGGTGTGTCACACAGTATACACTTTTATCCACACATCTTTACTTGTAAATGTTCATTGCAATGAGTCGTTGGTCTAGCTCAAGACCTCTGGTTTCTGCTACTCTATCAGTACAGAACTGGATCCTCATCAGGACTCCTCTCTGATATCCTGTTGTTCACTTGTGTCATAGATATCCTGTAGCTTTGGGTCTACAGGACCAACCCCTTCATGTGCTCCAACAGCTCATAGGTAGAGTAGATGTTGGGGTAGGCAAGCTCAAAGCCCGGGATCTGGGCCTTGGTGATAGCTCAATTGGTCAGCCTGCCAGTTCTCCTGTGCCCTTGCCAACAGAGCCAACTCTCCAGTGCCCATACCATCAGGGCCAGTTCTCCTGCACCCATGCAATCAGGTACTGCCCAAGGGAGGTGTGGAGCAAGGGATGGAGAGATGGCACAATTGTTAAAGGCTAGGTTCAAAACAACAATGAAAAAATTCTTTTGTAAAAAGATCTAATCATTTTAGAACTTAGTTTTTAAAATTTGTTGCAAATATTTCTGAATACACAAAAATCCGATTTAAACTTTCAGTTTTTATAGAAAAAATAAAACAATAGAATTATTACCTGGACTGAAGATTCTGAAAACTATGTAGGTCTAAATCTGGGCTAAGATTTGAAATATAAAATACAGTTATTTGAAATATGTAATGGACTTAAGCAATATTTTTTCTTTTCACATTACATAGATTTGAAATATTATATGACTGTTACTACCAATATAAAATTATAATATATGTTGATATATTTCTATAGCAGAGAGACAGTATTTGATATGCTGTGGAAAAAATCAAGAAAGAACATATTACTTTCCTTGCAAAGAGAAAAAAATATCAAAGAAAAGAAAAGCATGGTCAAATAAAAAGTCTATTAATTGAATAGAACAACACGCTTTTGGCATTTGAAAGTGTTTTTCCTAGTATACCATCTAATTCTAATGTACTGCAACCATCATGAATGAATTTTTAACAATATAGACACTGTGTGGTGACTAAGCAATGATAAATTAAATCATAATGTAAACCATATAATTAACAAGTCACTTATATCTTAACTGCTTATTTAGTCTGAGGGATTTTTCAGTAAACATTCTAATAATCTTAAAATCATGTAATAAAAACTCTGGTGGCAGTGTTTTATTTTGCTGATTAATATTTGAAAGGAATAACTTAGCTACTTCACATCTTTTGGTACTAGTATATCCTGGATCCCCTTATTCAAATATATGTACAGAAACGTAATGGATCATATATTCCCCCTACAGAGATATCATTTAGTCTGTATCATTGTTATTAATTTGCAAATGTTTTAACACTGTAAACATTAAAAGTTTTAAGATCAGGTATGGGGAAAAGTTTATATGTTACTCTAATGATGCTGGTGTAAGTCTACACAAGGCCCCATAATGACAACACTCCATTTGAGGTAGGAGTGTATCAATAAATTGCTTGACATCCATCATTTCTTGCTGACATGATCCTGTCTTCATAGGCTTTGAAGATTACATTGAATGCTTTTACCTGCTCTCTTAAGTTGCAACAGTAAGAGAAACAAACCTTAGGAGAACTAAAGGGTCACAATATCCATGACTTTGGAGAACAGAAATATCCCTTAGTATCATTGATAGGGCTCTGAGAAAATTCTCCTGAGATTTTTGTTAGAAGAATGCCATTCTTTGTTTCTTGATCCATCAAATTTTTTTTATTTTCTTCTGTCTGTTTAATTACAGACTCATCATCCTGAAAATGGGGCTAAAGTCCAATAACATCAAAGCAAGGTGGCATAGTCAAAATCACATGTAATGTAACTGGCTCAGTGGAGAGAACATTAAAAGCAGTTAGATCCCACTTTGCATTCTTATTATCACCTATATTTTCATGGGAACTATTTGTACCTTCCTAGAACTTACTATTAAAATAGGCTTTTCTTTTTCTTTTAGGTATTCTGGGAATTTAACCCAGTGCATTATGCATGTTAGGCAAATTTGACACTACTGAGCCCTAAAAATGAGTTATTTAGACTTACACCTTCACAAAGAATTGTGATCCAACAATATCTCCATCACAGGTTATAAGTCATGGTACTAAGTCATATCTTTTCACAGCCCACACTCTGATTCCAACTGTGCAGAAAGAAATCCTGCTTCTATTTCCCTCAAATTACATTTATCTTACCCTTCAACCTACCATGTTCTAACCAGAGTAAATGTTATACAACTTTGGAACTTTACAGAGAAAAATTATATATTCTTTTTTTCCTTCCACCAACTCCTCCCAGATCCACCCCACCCATCCAACTCCATGCTTCTTTTCTCTTTCTCTTAGATAACAAACAGGCAAATGAAACAAACAAACAATTCAGAGTTTTTAAAGAAAACACATACACAGCATTAAAAGCATTAAATCAGAAATCATAGTATACAAGCCAAAGACCAGTAATATGTTTTTTAATGCCCAAACAGAGCAATATGAGACAAACATTTTCAAAAACACCATTGAGCTAGTTTTGTGTTGAATAGCTACTGCTAAGCATGGGGCCTGTTCTTAAATGTGATTTATATACCTAGTTAGACTCCATTGAAGAGAACTGGTTTTTCCTTTACATCTTCTAACTGCAGAAACAGAAAGCACGCATTCCCACCATGAGAAGCTGCACTTAGAAATAAGAGGAAGGGAACCAGATTGGGAGGGGAACTCTTAGATGCCTCACACAATAAGGAAAAGGTATTCTTTTTGCACAGAGTCAAAATTTCCTTCTCATATTTTGCCTAAGCTTGCTGATGCCGTCCTTTTGTTTGGTACTGACAGCAGACTTTGACATTATCTTTTTGTTTGGTACTGATGGCAGACTTTAAATGAATAATGTGTACAGGTATTCTGGATAAATATGTAACAATATAATATTTACTCCAGAAAACATAAGTTTCTATACTTAAATAATAATTTAAATGATTTACAAAAGTTATGGACCTGTTTTTTTAAGGGAGTGTGAGAATTGCATGATACACCAGCAGGGGTCTCAGGGACTACAGTCTGAAAGGAATTCCTTTATGTGTTTTGGTATTAACAAAAATATACTGCACAATATCTCCAACTAATAACCACTTGCAAATGAAAAATTAGTTTTCTCACTGGGGAAACAAACTACTCTTAAGGATAGACCGTATGCCTAGCAGTAGATAGCTAACACAAAACGAACTCAACAGCAGCTTTGGAGGGTTCCTCCCCCCTTAAAATGCTAAGTCAGGGTATTATTATTATTATCATTATCATTTTATTTTACCTCACAGGTCCTTTTGTGTATACATTATGGCTTCTGGTTTTACATTTTTATGCAATTCTTATGTGGCAATCCTATGTGTTTCTGTATACATATGTATTTCTTGTACTTTTTCTCTGGTTTTTAAAAAATTTGGTTGTTTGGTCCTATTCCAATTTTTTTCTTTTCATTTTACTTTATTATTGTTCCTTAAATGCTGGTGGATCTGGATGTGGGAGTGGGGTGGGAGCAGCCTTCCCTAATAGGGGAAGACTATTCTTCAGTCAAGTGTACATGAGTAGATGAACACCCCTGCTAGAACTTCCAAACAAACTCACAAACTCAGGAACTAATAGGGAGTACCCTTGAACATACATGTAATTTCAGAAATAGCTGAAATAATTAATTGGGGGAAGTTAATCCCTTAAAATGAGGTCATGGTGATACCCATGATTATGTAAGGATTACATAGAGCATCACATGGAGTATAGGCCAAGTAATATTGTTACTCAACCGAAGTCCATTTATTCATATCTGAAAAGAAACCCAAAGAAACAAGCACAAGTTTGGGGGTAAAAGGCAAAAAAACAGTTATTTGTAATACCAGCAAAATAAGAAGAGGCTAGCACCTTGCAGGAGAAAACCATTTCAACTCAGTCCAGGCTTCAAGCTCTTTTCTATCCTTAGGAAAGAAGAAATAGATTGGAAACATAAGCACCCCTCCAGTGGTCTAAAATGGGCCATTGTGAAACCTAGACATTGGCACACACATAAGCACAGACTTGTGATGCTTCTGCGAACATTGAAAATATTTTGGTTGCCTTTGCCTTATCGTCTTCTACCTAAGAAGGAGGAAACACTAGATGGAAGAGGTTTCGATTAATTTTTTTATGCAGTTAACATGACTATGTGCTGAACTGAACAGAAATCAGACCCAGCAGTTGAGCTAGCAAAAGAGACAGTCTAGATACAACATGAACATAGAAGCGACAAGGTTTTTTTTTTGTTTTGTATTTTTTGTTTTGTTTTTTTGTTTATTTTCTTTCTTTTCTTTTTTTTTTTTTTTTGATACAGGGTTTCTCCGTGTTTCCCTGGCTGCCCTGAACTCATTTTGTGTACTAGGCTATGCTCAAACTCACAGAGATCTGAAGTGACAAGTTTTGTTTTTGTTTTATAAAAACCTTTAGTCACTATCTGCAGGCTCAAGCAAAGAATCACTTTTCTTGTCCCTGAAAAGTAACTTAAGCAATGGCTATTATCAAAACACATTCATCAGAGGTATTATCTACAGGGACACTAGTGGGAGACTCATATCATTCAGCAGTGTGACCTTTAAATGTAGCGACTTTTAAAGTCGACTAAAAGCAAGTGAACTTAGAGAGTTTATGTGAGTTTTCCTTTGGTTAAAAAATATTGTAAATTCCTTCCAATCACCTCCTTTTTTCCTCTCTTTTGGACCAAGTCTCCCTATGGCATCCTAGCTGACCCAGAACTCTCTATGTAGACCAGGATAGTCTCAAACTCATAGAGGTATGTCTACCTCTATGTTTGCCTCCTGAGTGCTGGGATTAAAAAGTTGCACCACCATACCTGATTAAAAATACTTAAAGTAAAGTAAGAATAGGACTATTGCTAGTATTATGTCATGCTATTATAATTACCCCTATTATATTAGATTTAATAACTTACAGAACACTTTCCACATGCTAAGCACTATGCCAGATGCTATACGGATACTGACTCATTGACTCATTTACTCCTCTTACTGATCCAACAGAGTAGGTACTATTATTGTATCCAATTTTGTAGATGAAGTACTCAAGTCATAAAAAAACGTCCACTAAAGATTGCTCACTGTATCTCACAGATGGCAAAAGGAAAGAACCAAACGAAAATTCTATCAGATTCCATTTTGCTATTTTATGCATTTTTGTAGCATTCCAGAGGAAACAAGAGCCAATGTGTGCAAACAACTGGGAGTCAGATTTCAACTGAAAGTAAGTGAAAATGAAAGGTTAATGTATAAACACTGAATGTCAAAAAAAATCAGTGGGTTGTCTAGTAGGATGTACATTGTTCATCACAGGATATAAGAAGAATAAGGACAGAAGTGAAGAAATTAATAAAATTGGGCTTCTCTAACACAGAAACGAGACAAATGAAAAACAAACCCTTCATGGGAGATTAAAGAAAGCATAGGAAAATTTGGTTTTAAAGACACATCACAGAAAAATGGAAAAATCTAAATAATTTTGGGTAAGACATACAAGTAAATTAACTTCTATTTGAATACAAACTAAATCAGATAATGAGGAAGCAACAAAATTTTCATAAAATTGGGAATTTCACATATGAATTTCTGTTCAGAAATATAGTAAACAGCCAAGGTTTTCACAAAAACATAAATTTCAAAATCCTTTCAGATCTGATATTTCAGGTATAAATTTATGTTCAGAAACATCAGAAAATGCCTTAGGCTTAGAACAAAAGTAGATTACAGAACCCTCACAGATCTGATAGTCACTTACCCTAGAAATATAAAACAGAAAAAACAGTTCCCTTTCTGGAAGAAAAGTCTGCATGAGAAAGTGGCATTCGTACTTTTTAGATAGGGGAGAAGTAGATTTAGGATTAAAAGTCATTAAAAGGTACAGTCCAAAGCATGTACCATTTGTGATGACAACAAACTATGTATACATGATTTTAGTCCTGCTACAAAGTATGTGGTCAGCAGAATTATTACATAATTAAATATTCAGTGTGCTATCTGCTGCTTCTACTTTTTGAGGTCCAGCTATCTCAAGACTCAAATATCTGTTAATTGAACAAATTAATTTAGACCTTTTCAACCACAAAACCAAGAGCTGGTTATTAAGAATTTAGGGTTCCTGTGTGTAGTCCCTGAGCCCCGTGTTGCAAAATCTTTAAGCTGTGCACCACCAGCTCTGTTAGTGCCCCTATTTCCTGTCCCAGCCTCTGCTGCTGGTGCTCTCAAAATGGCAGCTATTGCAAGCGCTCTGGCTGACTGGGAAGCTGTCCTACCTCATCTTACAGCAGACTCATGTCCACCTAGACAACATCAGTCCTGCCTCAGCCTACAGCCTGAAGGAAACTGTCCACAGAGACTGCACCTCCTTCTCCACTCTCTGTGGGCTATTCATGAGGCTGGGAAAGGCTTCCTCGCCAGACACTCCCTTTGTAATCTCTGCAACTTTGTAAACTATGTAAACCCACAAGGCCCGAAAGTCACCAAACCTCCACCTGAGGAACTCTGGCTGCCCGGTCCCTCCCCTACCTCTACTTCATAATATTTCTAGCCTCTGTAACTTTCACACAGGTTGTCTCCAACCCCTCAATAGGACTCATCCCAGATTATGCTAATTTAAGGTGAGAAGTCTGAACAAAAAGTCACCAATCTCTGAGAAACCCACCAAACGCTAAAAGGGAAACCCAGAATCCCAGCCCAAGGAAAACCCACCAATCCCAGCCCAGGAAAACCCACCAATCCCAGCCCAGAAACTCACCAATCCCTGAACAGGAAAGCCCACCAATCCCTCAGCTCTCCAAGCTCAGGACTTGAAATTGTACGAACCCTCACTTTCAAAATTCCAGCCCTAGAAAGCTCCACCCCAAGAAACCCTATATAAGAGCTGAATTTAATTAATTCCCTGTTGTATTCTCTCTGGAACAGAAAGAGCCGAATCTTAGATTTGTCCCTTCATTCTGGAGTGACTCATCAGAAGAAACTAAGAAGAAAAGAAGCAATGAACAGAAGACACTGAAGAATGTGGAGGGCTCAGGGCCAAATGCTTCACAACAGGGATGGGGGAAACACTCCCCTATGAGCTGCAACAGAAGACACTGGAGAAGCAAGACAAAGCAGTCCTCAGGCACAGGCTCAGATTCCTCAGTTCAGCTGAGGGTGAGAAACACCCCATTGAGCTGCAACTGAAGGAGGTGGAGTGCAGCAGAGCTGAGGATACTCAGATCAGGATGCTCAGCTCAGCTGGGGATGGGGAAATTCACCCCTGTGAGCAGCAAACTCTCAGCAGAGGAAATCTCTCAGAGCTATGTGGTTCCTGGGCTCCGCAGTCTCAGGAGGAATTTCTACTGGGATGCTGTCTCACCAAGATCCACGTGGTTCCTGGGCGACTGTGCCTCAGGGTGATCTTCTACTGGGAAGCTGCCTCGCCTAAGAGCTGTGAGTTCATGGCCTCCCGAGTATCATGATGCACTTAACTGGGACCCTGTTCCATCTAAGAGCTGTGAGTTCCTGGGTTCCAGTGCCTCAGGATGCCCTTCCAATGGGACCCTGTCACATCTACGAGGTGTGGTTCGTGGGCTCCTGTGCCTCAGGGTGAAAAAACACTGGGACCCGGTCCAATCTCAGAGCTGTGTGTTCCTGGGGTCCAGTGACTCAGGATGCCCTTGTACTGGGACACTGTCACACCTAAGACATGTGAGTTCCTGAGCTCCTGTGTCTCAGGATGCCCTTCCACTGCGACCCTGTCTCATCTGAGAGCTGTGTGTTCCTCAGCTCCTGTGCCTCAGGGTGACACTCTACAGGGATGCTGCCCCACGTAAGAGCTGTGTGTTCCTGGTCTCCTGAGTCTGAAGATGCACTTCCACTGCGACACTCTGCCATCTGGGAGCTCTGTGTTCCTGGGCCCCTGGGTCTCAGGATGCCTTTCTACTGGGACACAGTCCCACTTAAGTGATGTGTGGTTCCTGGCCTCCCGAGGCTCAGGAGGCCTTTCTCCTGGGACAGTGTCCCACCTAGTGCTGTTTGGTTCACGGGAACCTGTGAGGCAGGATGCACTTCCATTGAGACACTGACCCACCTAAGAGCTGTGGTTGCGGGGATACTGTACCACAGGATGTCATTGTACTGGGATGTTTTCGCACCTAAGAGCTGTGTGATTCCTGGGCTCCAGGGTCTCAGGATATACTTCCACTGGGACACTGTCCACCTAAGAGCTGTGTGTCCCTGGGCTCCTGTGCCTCAGGATGTCCTTCACTGGGACACTGTCCCACCTAAGAGCTGTGTGTTCCTGGACTCCTGAGTCTCAAGATGCACTTCCACCTCGACCCTGTTGCTTCTAAGAGCTGTGTGTTCCTGGGCCTCTGTGCCTCAGGATTCCTTTCTACTGAGACACTGTCCCACTTAAGAGATGTGTGGTTCCTGGACTCCAGAGTCTCTGGAGGCCTTTCGACTGGGACAATGTCCCACCTAGAGCTTGTTGTAGTTTCCCGGATCCTGTGCCTCAGGATGCCCTTCCATTGAGACACGGACCCACCTAAGAGCTGTGGTTGCTGGGAGACTGTACCACAGGATGTCATTGTACTGGGATTGTCGAACAAAGAGCTGTGTGATTTCTGGGTTCCTGAGTCTCAGGATGCCTGTGGACTGAGACATGGTCCGACGTAAGAGCTTCGAGTTCCTGAGCTCCTGTGTCTCAGCATGCCCTTCCACTGGGACCTTGTCTCATGTGAGAGCTGTGTGTTCCTGAGCTCCTGTGTCTCAGGGTGACACTCTACAGGGATGCTGCCACACCTAAGAGCTGCAAGTTTCTGGGCTCCCAGTCTTAAGATGCACTTCCACTGGGTCCCTGTCTCTTCTAAGAGCTGTGTGTTTCTGGGCCCCTGTGCCTCAGGATGCCCTTCTACTGGGACACTGTCCCACTAAAGAGATGTGTGGTTCCTGGGCTCACGAGTCTAGGGAGGCCTTTCTACTGGGACACTGCCACATGCAGATCTCTGTGGTTCCTGGGATCCTGTGCCTCAGGATGCCCATCCATGGAGACCCTGACCCACCTAAGAGCTGTGGTTGCTGGGATACATTACCACAGGATACCATTGTACTGGGATGTTTTCATACCTAGAGCTATGTGATTCCTGGGCTCAGTCTCAGGATGTACTTCCACTGGGACACTGTCCCACCTAAGAGCTCTGTGTTCCTGGGCCCCTGTGCCTCAGGATGCCCTTCCACTGGTATCGTGTCCCATTAAGAGCTGTGTGTTCCTGGGTTCTGGTGCCTCAGGATGCCCTTCCAATTGGACCCTGTCTCATCTAAAAGGTGTGTTTCCTGGGCTCCTGTGTGTCAGGATGCCATATCTTTGGGACCATGTCCCATCTAAGAGCTGTCACTTCCTGAGCTCCTGTGTCTCAGGATGTCCTTCCACTGGGCCCATTTCCCACCTAAGAGCTGTAGGTTCCTGGGCTCCTATAACTCACGATATATACCCTGTCGGATCCTGTCCAATCTAAGAGCTTGTGTTCCTGGTGTCCAGTGCCTCAGGATGGCCTTGTACTGCGACACTGTCCCACCTAAGACCTGTGAGTGCCTGAGCTCCTGTGTCTCAGGATGCCTTCCA
>CAJQZJ010000132.1:349492-370261 GCA_907164525.1 Lophiomys imhausi | reverse complement strand
CTGGAATCCTGTGCCTCAGGATGCCCTTCCATTGAGACCATGACCCACCTAAGAGCTGTGGTTGCTGGGATACTCTAACACAGGATGCCATTGTACTGGGATATTTTCGCACCTAGAGCTATGTGATTCCTGGGCTCCTGAGTCTCAGGATATACTTCCACTAGGACACTGTCCCACCTAAGAGCTGTGTGTTGCTGGGCTCCTGTGCCTCAGGATGTCCTTAAATGGGACACTGTCCCACCTAAAAGCTGTGTGTTCCTGGGCTCCTTTACCTCAGAATGAAAACCTACTGGGACCCTGTCTCATCTGAGTGGTTGGTTCCTAAGTTTCTGTCTCTCAGGATGCCCTTCCACTGGGACACTGTCACATCTAAGAGCTCTGGGTTCCTGAGCTTCAGTGCCTCAGGGTGACACTCTACTGGGATGGTGCCCCACCTAAGTGCTGTGAGTTCCTGGGCTCCCAAGTCTCAGGAGGCCTTTCTACTGGGACATTGTCCCACTTAGAGCTGTGGTTCCTGGGATCCTGTGCCTTTGAATGCCCTTCCATTGAGACACTGACCCACCTAAGAGCTGTGGTTGCTGGGATACTGTACCACAGGATGCCATTGTACTGGGATTGTCGAACATAGAGCTGGGTGTTTCCTGGGTTCCTAAGTCTCAGGATGCCCTTGTACTGAGAAACTGTCCCACCTAAGAGTTGTGAGTTCCTGAGCTCCTGTGTCTCAGGATGACCTTCCACTGGGATCCTGTCTCGTCTAATAGCTGTGCGTTCCTGAGCTCCTGTTGCTCAGGGTGACACTCTGGCGGGACGATGCACCATCTAAGTGCTGTGAGTTCCTGGGCCCCCAAGTCTCACGATGCACTTACACTGGGACCCTGTCCCATCTAAGAGCTGTGTGTTCCTGGGCCCCTGTGCCACAGGATGCCATTCTACTGGGACACTGTCCCACTTAAGAGATGTGTGGTTCCTGGGCTCTCGAGTCTCATGAGGCCTTTCTACTGGGACACTGTCTCAGCTAGAGCTGTGTGGTTCCTGGGATCCTGTGCCTCAGGATGCCCTTCTATTGAGACACTGACCCACCTAAGAGCTGTGGTTGCTGGGATACTGTACCACTGGATGCCATTGTACTGGGATGTTTTCGCACCTAGAGCTGCGTTTTTCCTGTGCTCCTGAGTCTCAGGATGTCCTTCCACTGGGAGACTCTCCCACCTAAGCGCTGTGTGTTACTGGGCTCCTGTGCCTCAGGATGCCCTTCCACTGGGACCCTGTCTCATCTAAGAGGTGTGGTTCCTGGGCTCCTGTGTCTCAGGATGCCCTTCCACTGGGACCGTGTCCCACCTAAGAGCTCTGAGTTCCTGAGCTCCTGTGTCTCACGATGTCCTTCCACTGGGACCGTTTCCCACCTAAGAGCTTTGCATTCCTGGGCTCCTGTACCTCAGGATGTATACCCACTGGGACCCTGTCCCATATAAGAGCTCTGAGTTCCTTAGCTCCTGTCTTTCAGGATGCCCTTCCACCGGGACCCTGTCACATCTAAGAGCTGTGTGTTCCTGAGCTCCTGTACCTCAGGGAGACACTCTACTGGGATGCTGCCCCACCTAAGAGCTGTGAGTTCCTGGGCTCCTGAGTCTCAGGATGCCCTTCCACTGGGACCCTGTCCCATCTAAGAGCTGTGGTTCCTGGGAATCTGTGCCTCAGGATACCCTTCCACTGGGACCCTATCCCACCTAAGAATGCTGTGTGATTCCTGACGTTCAGTGCCTCAGGATGCCAGTCTACTGGGTGCTGTCCCAACTAAGCTGTGTGTTCTAGATTCCCTTCTACTGGAGCACTGTCCCACCTTGGAGTTGTGTGGCTCCTGGGCTCAAGAGTTCCATGAGACTTTCCCTATCATCAGGTCAAATGATAACACTGAAATTCATTTTTTTTACTGTGGATATTAGTATGTTAATAGGTTCCTTAATATAAAGTTAGTAAATATTATTATAGTAATATTTAATTATGATTTATAGAGAGGAGGCAAATACCTCATGTGTACCAAGTGTTCTACTTCACATAATATAAAAGTTCTCTCCACTACTTTGTATGTAGATGCAAACATGAGTATTTTGATTTATGACAGTCAAAGTACAGTCATTATACTTAAACATGCTTTCCAGATTTATATGTTTTTAGATGTCTAGAAGTAGATGATTATTCATTTATCTCAGAGTTTATGTTCATGATAGTTTTTGAGGGGCTCAAATCATTTTGAGAAATGACATAAAATAGTTCAATTACCAAGGGACTGAGAGGAGATTAAAAATGTGATGTGATGGGGTTGTAGATTAAGCACAAATAGTACTTGAGAGGTATTTTTTAGATTTATTTCTCTTATGTGTGTGTTTTACTCTATGTGTGTTTGTGCACCTTGTGGGTACCCAATCCCTGAACAGAGTTATGGATGGTTGTGTGATATCATGTGGGTGCTGGGAATCACACTGAGATCCTCTTTAAGAACAAGTGCTCTTAACTGCTTAGCCATCTCTCCAGTGTCATTGAAAAGTTTTATTTTGTTGACAAAATATTGCTATGTAATTCTGACTGGCCTGGAGCTAGCTGTGGAGATCAGGCTGCTCTTTAACTTGAGGCAATCCTATTGTCTGTATACTCCAAGTGCTGGGAATGCAATCACCTGTCACATTGCCTGCCGTGGCCAGGTTACATTGTGAAACGGGTGGAAACAATGAAATTTCAGTGCAGGGTCTGAAGGACATGGGAAACCTATGGCCTCCGTAGCTGAGGGAGAGTGGATAGTGAGACAGCATTGGAGATGTAGCAGGGAAGAGGTAATAGTCAGGAGATTTTGGCAAGTGCTGGCAAATGGTCGCCAAAGTGGTTACTAGGGATCTGAGCCCAGCAGTGACGCGAGCCCCTCACGTGACCAGCAGCCTATGTCTGCCCAAGTCCCTCTCGTCCAGGTCCTTTTTGCCTGTCCAGACACCTTGTTTCTATTACCCTTTGGTCGAGAAGGAAAGCAAAAGTAAGTAAGATCCCTGGATCGTCTAGATTTGGTGATTGTCAGAGGTGCCTTGTAACCAGTGGGATATTACCAGCAAGGCAGAAGCCCGATCTTCCACTCGGCTCCAGCCCCGCCCACCACCCCACCACCCCCACGGTTTCGGTGCAGAAAATGGTGGTCTTGGGAGGGGGTTGGGATACAAAGGAAGATGCTCCGTGTGAGCTCGGAGCAAGGTGAATTCCAAGGGAGTTGTCTTTCGGGTTGTTAGCTGGTGCCCACAAAAAGGGGTGTGAGTCATTGGTTCTGTTTCTCCTCCCCCTATCCCCGCCCTGTACCCTGTCTTGTGTCTAACTGTAGGTTTGCAGGTCTCACCTGGGCGCCTCAAAGGGGGCACGCAGGCAGGATGTTGGGGTAAGGGTGAGCAGTGGGACGGGATCCGGGTCTGAGACTGAACACTAAAGGGGTGGGGGACACTCTACCGACTTCACTTCCTCCCGGTCGCTGCAGGAAAGGCCTTGTGGCATAGCCTGCTGGGGAAAATGGTGGTCTTTCAGGAAGGAGGGGACTTACTGTGCAGCTGCAGGCGGCGGGAGAGCCCTAGAGCCTCTGAGTAAGCTAAGATTTAAAGACACCCGCCCCAATAAGGGAAAGGCAAGGATTGAAACGTGTAGCCGGGGGTTGATCCAGTCTGCCAAGTATTGTGAGTCTGTTCTGCTTTTTCTTGTCTCAAGAATAACTACTTGAATAAGAAAATTCTCAACATGGAAAACTCATGCAAAGAAAATGAACAACCACAGAGCACTCTAAAGATCGATGAAGAGCAGCCTCCTGTGGAGCAGTCTCCTGAAAATCAGTGTTCTGAAGAGGAACAGTCCTCTGAGGTTCTGTCCTCAGAGGAGCAGTCCTCAGAGGAGGGGTTGTTTCCTGAAGAGCTTCTGCCAGAGCTGCTGCCTGAGATGCTGCTGTCTGAAGATCTTCCTCCGCTGTTTGAGGACCGTATTCCCATGGAGCAACCTCCCTGTGGGGTGGGCAAGCACAAGCTAGAGGAGGGAAGTTTCAAAGAAAGGCTGACCCGTTCCCGCCCTCAATTTAGAGGGGATATACATGGCAGAAATTTAAGTAATGAGGAAATGATACAGGCACCAGATGAGTTGGAAGAAATGAAGAGAGTACGAAATAAACTGATGATAATGCACTGGAAGGCAAAACGGAGGCGCCTTTACCCTATTTAGTGTGCCCCATCTTTCATTGTTTTGCTTGATAATAGCATTGCTAACTGGACCCTCGGTTTGCATCTTCTTAAATGCCTTCCCCCCTCTTAGTTGTAACTTTTCGTGCAGTTTTATTTCAGGTTTGACTAGTAAATGGCAAAGAATTTTTTTAAACCTAAAATCTGAGTGTGATCCATTTGCATGGAAAGATACACATTATATATGTGATGTGATAAAAAGCAAAAACGTATTTACATAGCATCCCATTTTTGTAAGGAAAAACATTTATATATTAATATGCAAAGAAAAGCTAAAAACTATATACTTAATTCTAACATTGGTTATCTGTGTGGTAAAGATAATAGGTGATTTTTATATTTTTTTTAAATTTTGCTTTATCTAAAGTCTCACTTTTCGTGATGAATACATTTTATTTATGTTGCACAGCAAACAATATAATGAAAAATGTTAAGCAATTTTTAAAAAAGCAAAACACGTTAATCATCTTAAAAGACAATGTGTTCCTTAATAAATATCAGAACTTAAAGGTTAATCCTATGTTTCTTCTGAATTTCTTTTCTTACATTTGTCTTCTTTTTTTTTTAATTTTATGTGTATGAGTATTTTGGCTATACCAGGTGTGTGCATAGTGCCTGTGGAGGTCAGAAAAGGGTGTTGGATCCCCTGAAACTGGAGTTACAGATGATTCTGGGATTTAAATCCAAGTCCTCTGGAAGAGCAAAAAGTACTCTTAACCACTGAGCCATCTCTCCAGCCCCTCTTCTGTATCTCTTAAGCAGAAGTATAAATGAGCTATTTATTATCAGTAGGAATAACATTTTCCAACTTAAGTAAGGCCCACCTTGCAGTGCTGCTGTGAAATGAAATAAGAAATAAGGGTTCCGTTGAGCTCTGTTTCTTTTTGGGTAAGCTCTTCACCAACCTCTATAGATTACTTTGGAGCTCAGGAAGCCCCCACTTGTGCTCACCAAAAATTCCTGTGAGATTCCGAGCAAGTGTCACATTCTGTTCGTGTTCTGCTGTACTCTCATACAGCTACCCCTTCTCTTAGGTCTGGCTGTTTCCACTGGCCTCTCTTGCTGTCGAAAATCTTCAAGGTGTAATGCCTCACTGTTTTGCAATCTCTAGTGAGCCACAGCTATAGTGCATCTCCTCTAAACCCATGGAGAATGTCCCTTTTTTCCAGCTTTACTATTAATCATACTCAAGTGTATATTGTCACAGTGCTGTTAAGACTTAGACATAGTAAAAGAATGCTCAAAAATATGTTTTAAATGCTGAGCAAAATGGCCTTTTCTGTGATTTTTCTCTTAAAGTCAAATATGAGGTCACTGAGACTTGGCATAGGAAGCCAAATTTCTAAGACGGACACCGTGTTGTGTAATTAGAATAGAAATTCCCTTTTCAAATATCCAAGGTTAACTATAATTTCAATCGCCTTACCTACCTTAGAGTGGTTTTCTCTTGGGGGTTCTCAGAGAATTGCCTTATCTATTCAGTTAACTGGTATAAAGTACAGAGGGAGATAAAAGTTAATGACCATGTGGTAGTAAGTAAATCCCAACTCTTGTGAAGTTGAGACAGGAGGGTTGCTGCAAGATGGGGTAGGCTGGACTACACAGTGAATTCTTTATCAGCATGAGCTACAGAGTGAATATCTGCATCAAAAAATATCAAAAGCAAAGTCCTGAAACAAAATCAGAATTAAAAAACAAAAATAAAACAAAACAAAAGTCCAAAAACCTTGGACTCAAACTAGGACATTCCCATCTACAATAATCCACAGCAACATGCACACGAAAGCACTCACTGTGCAGTAAAGCGCCAGAACTTGTTTCTCCTATCTGGAACATCTCATTCATTGCCCAACCATTCTCCATTATACCCCATACTTTATCTCATTCAAAATATTTAATGTTAAAAAATGGACATCACACTAGATATGATTCAATATGCTTTTAATACAGGTGGCAGACTCAAGCAGATCTCTGTGAGTTCAAGGTCATTCCTCTCTACATAGTAAGTTCTGGGCCAACCAGAGCTACATAGTGAGACCCTGTCTCAAAAATGCAAATCACAAGCAATATTAAATGATACATGTAAAACATTAGAAACATGTTTTATATATATATATATATATATATATATATATATATACAGGTATATTTTAAAAACAAACACCTCAACTTACCCACTGGAAAACAATCACATATGTTAATCCATATGAGAAGCAATACAAACTTTATAGACAAATATGCACACATACACATATATACTATTTGCCATATGCAGAACATACGCATAGATGGTACTATGTGTGTATATATAACACACATACGTATAAATATATATTCATACAAACTAAATGACATTGCATAAAAGCTGCTACATCCTGTATTTCATCCATTGAAATGATTGTAAGTAACACTTTGTCTAGCATTCTGTCTCTTCTGTTCAGCAAAATCCCATTCAATCAGTCCTAGAATTTGTTCCGAACAGTCCCCAAACCATGCTGTTAGATGTTCTTTCCTGGTGATTCTAAAGTACCAAGTGACAAACTTTTATTATTGTTGTCATTATGCATTACAATTATTTTAGGCATCTACTTCTTCTGTAACTTGAGTTTCTCAAAGAAACCTGTATCTTGCTCACCAACATATCCAGGACATAGTGCAGAAAAAAATACTCATTAAATATAATCTCCTTGAACCAGATAGCCAAGAGTCTGATGCTATCCACTCTACTCCAACCTCTGTTGTCCACATCTAAAGTTGAGGTTGATTGTTCTGGGTCCTTTAGTGACCCTGGTATAGAGTAGCTGCTTAATGTGCTAGAGCAAAGCAATGAAAGCCAGGCTGGGGCAAATACTTTGCTTGGGATTATCTGGATTCCAGGGAAGGTGGTAGCAGCTGTCTGGAGGATGTTTTCATACAAATCAAGTTATGTTCCTGTTATCTCACAAAAGCTGAGTCATCTCAGCAAATGACAGAAGCCAGTTATTGAAAAAGCATGATGCTAGTACAGAGTACACTTTATTATGATGAGCTAGATGATCAGAACTGGCTGCATGAAGATCCTAAGGACCACCTGAGCTAACAACCTCAAGTGAAGATCTTGCATAGGAACTCAATTGTTTATTTTTATTTCATACATATGAGTATTTTGCCTATGTGTATGTGTGTACCACATACATGCAGTGACTACAGAGGCCAGAGAAGTGCATCAGAACCCCTAGAGCTGTAGTTACAGAAAGTTTTGATAGGACATGTGGGTGCTGGGAACCAAACCCGGGTCCCTCTGCAAGAGCAGGAAATGCTAACTGCTGAGTTCTCTCTCTAGAATCTTATTTAAGAACTTTTATGTCAGTGGAATTTAGGAACTGGTGAGTCAGTTCTAGGGCACGCATTAACAGGCACTGGTCCATTTCTGATGTACATCCTGATATTATCTTAATGTCACTAGATGTTCTGGGTCGCATAAATCTGAAGGAAGATTACAGATTATGAAGTCTTATGAGCAATGGTTCTCTTGAACCCTTTTCCTGGAATCCTTGACCCTAGAAACTAATATTTTAATCATTTAGGGGACAGGTTTTCTTTGTAATTTAAAATTTGAGCAAAGGTGAAGAAAACAAACAGTAAGTTTACAAAGGACAATTTGCAAAAGTCAAGTTAACTCAATAGACTGTTTCATTACCAAACGAGGCTTCTTTTCAGTGTGTTGGGAGTGCAGTATCACCTCATTCTAAAACTAGCAGGCACCTCATGTATGCTTCTACTACAGGCTCATTTTAGGTAACAAAAGACGTTAAACTGAGACAAGAAGAGGGGTCAGAGGCTCCCTGTATGCATTCAGAACTTCCACTAGGGAATGATAACATAAATTCTGCCCAGACCCTAGTCTGTTACTGGCTTCCTTCAGCCCAGATGGGGCCACATTCTCTGCCCCTATGTGTTTCCCAAAGCTTGACTTGCTAACCATCCCTTCTTCATCCCTTCTTCAGAGGCCTTCTTTGTTTCTCTGGAAACATGCAGGTGTGTGTGTGTGTGTGTGTGTGTGTGTGTGTGTGTGTGTGTGTGTGTGTTGTAGTGTGTTTGTAGGCCTCAGTTAATATTAGAAGCAAAAAAGAGAAGGTTCATCTCATTGCATTCTCACTTGGAAATCCCACTCCTCTGGCAGCACAAGGCTGAGACAGAAGAACAGGAGAGCCAAAAGCTGGGCAGGACCTGCTGCAATGTACAGATGTTAGTTTGACAGCAAGAACTGCCACCATAATGTGCCTTTAGGAAAGAAAGCAGAGGAGGCTACAACAAAGCACCCTGGGCTGGAGGAACCCAGGCAGATAAATCCTGCTGTGTGAAAAAAAGGGGGCAATTAGAGGGAGCGCAGGCTCTGTTCCTGCTATTTGGGGCAGGAAACTCTGGACCTGGACTCCATGGTATTCCACCAGAGAAAGTCTGGGGCCTTGTGATTGTTGCCATGGTAGCAGTTATCCAAGGCTGACAACCTCTCCACTTTCTGCATGGCTGCCCTGTCTGTCTTCTGATACCTTTAGTTCTTGCTTCCAGAAAAGGCCTTTTATCCTGCCTTGGCTGTGTGGGAATGTGGCTGTGGCTCATTTACTAAGATCAGCTTTAGCAGATCACCTCAGTATCGTATTCTAGACCAAAGTCTAGAAGGTGAAATGTGGGGAGAAATGTCTTCCTGAATCATACAAATTAATCATAATCTAGAAGGAATAGCTCATATTGCACAGACATGAGTTACAGTGTTAACCCTTTCTGTGACTTTATAAGTGAAACTAGCCATTTATTTGATCTTTATTTGTTTCTGCTTTCTCATTGATAAATGAGACTAGAAGCAGATTTAAAGTGTATTGTCCTCAGCACAGGATGTGCTTGGCAGTATCTTATACCCAAATAAAAGAAAATTATGTCCTTCCAGCATGTACAGATATATATTTGTAAATTTTCAGAGTCTGGTCTGAATTCAGGAATGCGTACTAATGACAGCTTGGACTGGGTTCAAATTAGTGTTGCATTGATTAATACTAAGGCAGCAAACATGCAGTGCCTGTAATCTCAATAGTCTATTTAAGTAACATGACATGCTCACCAGATCAGACGAGTAGAAGAATTGTAGATAAAAATCAATCTTTTTCCTATGCTAGAGATTCAACCCAGGCCTTGTCTTAGGTTTACTGCTTTTTAAACTCTTAGCCCTTTAAGGTCTCAAAAACAACTTTGATATAGCCTACAAGGAAATCTGCTGTTTATGAAGCCATTTAACCAGGGCCTGGTGTACAGACTCTTGATCTAACCCTTCTTTCTCTGACTAAACTTGGAACAGCATTCCTTCTCTGTGCTTGCTCTACACGGGAATCTTCCGTACATACCAGCTGAGGGGCTTTTTTATAACAAGGTTAACCATGATCTACCTAGGTGAGAGGATACTTCTTTCCACCTATGCTCAGTCTGGCAGAAGAAATGTCTTAGGACATTTATTTTGGAGTGACTAGAAAGGAATTAGGACACTTAGAGCTAAGTATCCATGACTGAATGAGAGATCAAAGGTGTTCCAACTAAAGATCTGTGTGTACCCTTGCAATGATGAAACCAGATACACAGAAGAAACAATGGGTCCACAATGTTCTGCAAAAATCTTTTCTCAGAAGACTGAACTAAACTATTTGGTTCCTCCAGAAATATGCGTGTGTTATCACTGAACTTACTACTAATGGGTCTTTGCCTGTGTGGGCTATTTCAGTGCTTTGGAAATACCCCCCAAAACAAGTCATTTATGTGATGCTGGCCTTTAAAGTCTCAGGCTTAGAGCAGTTACTTCTTCTAGAGGCAAGGGTCCAGGCAAGAAACGCATAAAGTATGTGTGGGTCACACTGACTGGGTAGTCTCTTTTAGATGGACCAGAGGAAAATCCATGACAAAGCTTAGAGTTTATGATTCAGTATGCATTCTTAAAAGCTTTGAGAATATGAGGATAAAATATAGAAAAAAAAGTACAGTTAGTCATTGATATGGGTTTTAAAAAACTTGTTCTAATGAATCCAGTCTATACTTGCACCTCTTCAAATTTCTATTGACTTGTCAACAATTTGTATTTCACAGATTAATGAATAAGGGGGATGCAGGCTAGCTCGTATGTTATCCTCATGCCAGCCACATGACAAGCACTCAGGAATGCTGAAGCTCCCAAAAGTCTCTAGAGAGGACTCATGCTGTTTTCTTATGGTAGGTCTTTGTGTATCTATCAGCCTGACATATTCAGTGTGCATGTAAGAAATCATTGTAGCTACATTTTTGTTGAGTGACTAAAATATAAAGATCTACTATCCCCATATCAATGTTGGAGCACCTGGGTTTTATCCCCAGAACTGTAAAATAAAACAAAAATAATATTGGTCAGTTCATCATGTAACCTCTGTTAGAATTATAAGCCCTAAGTAATCTACAGTTATGTAGGAATGAGGTTTGGGAACTCATTAGCAGACTACAGTTATATAGGAGAAGTGAAAAAAAGCTCAATGGCTCATGGGTAATGAACAGGTGAAATTGCCTTGAAGTTGATGAAAGCATAAGCTTCAAGGCTCTTTGATTTCTACAAAAGGGTCCTTGAAGGCAGAACATAAGCTGATTATCCAATGGACTCAACTTATGTATATCCTTGCCTTTCATATTAAATGGGATCCATTATTACAATGAAGGATCACACCCATGATCACATTATTTAGCAGGAGAGATTTTTAAAATACAATCAAGTTTCAAAGGGTTATCACTATGTGATTTTGACATAATAAAGTTATCTTTTTTTTAAAGATTTATTTATTATGTATACAGTGTTCTGTCTGGATATATGCCTGCAGGCCAGAAGAGGACACCAGATTTCATTGTGGATGGTTGTGAGACACCATGTGGTTGCTGGGAATTGAACTCAGGACCTCTGAAAGAGCAGTCAGTGCTCTTAACCTCTGAGCCATCTCTCCAGCCCATAAAGTTATCTTTTTAAAAAAATTTCTTTGCCGGATGGTGGTGGCGCACGCCTTTAATCCCAGCACTCGGGAGGCAGAGGCAGGCGGATCTCTGTGAGTTCGAGGCCAGCCTGGTCTACAAAGCGAGTCCACGACAGCCAGGGATACACAAAGAAACCCTGTCTCGAAAAACCAAAAAAAAAAAAAGATTTTTTGATATTGAGACATGTCAGCTCCTGACAGCACCCCCCATTCTACTCCAAGTAGAATATGAGCATCAAAGAATCTCCATTTGGAGATGGTTGAATTAGTGGCAAGTTTGTCACTGGGCAAGAGAAATCCCTTGCTCCAAATGTACACAGAATGCTATCCAAAAAGGACAAAACTTGGAAGCAGGTAAGCTGACAGCCTACCTCTGCCAAGACAGTATAGGCAACTCTTTCATAATTCCATAATTCCTGCTTTACAATTAATGTCTGTCAGAGATACTGGGCCAAAAGGCTGAAGATAGATGCTCCAATGTATGGAGAGAAATTGGGGACTGTCCAGGCAGCAAGTTGTCTGTCATTTCTTAGTTTTGGAAGCTTCAGGCTCTGCACTTCCTATATATTCAGATATATTTATCCTTCTCAGGTCTCTGATGTGGTTGAAGACTATATAGTTATAGTTTCACAGTTAACTTTTAAGTTGTTTAGGAATTAAAAGGATGTTCTATGTTTTAGAAGACATTTTTAAGTTGGTAATGGAATTTAGGATGGAAACTGAGTTAGGTATAGAACTTTAGACTCATTGAAATAGATAGAAAGAAAATATTAATATCAGTTCCAATTATGTATGGACTAGATATTGGGAATATAGGTTTATACCTATAATTTCCATAATTGTGTCCTAATTGCTCATATTGTTTTGTTTTGTATTAATTGTTATAAGAAAAAATAGCCTTTTATTGGACTAAAAAGAGGAGCTGTTGGGGAGAAAAAGATACACCTTAAATTTTAAAAAAATTAGATAGGAGGGGTGAGGGGGAAGAGGGTGGGAGGTTGAGACCAGGAGGGAGAGAAGGGAGGGGACTATGATTGTGATGTAACTTGAAAAACTAAATAAATGTTAAAAAAAAAGAAAAAAGAAACTTCACAGAGGTCACTAATGATTTCTTCAAATTTGGCAATAGTTAAAAAATAAAATATTATAATAATAAGTCGTGATTAATTAAAAATTACCTAACAATTGTCTATAAAATTTCTAAATCCTAAACCCAAACCCTAACTCTGAAACCTAGCACCTAAAACTTCTTGGTACCTATAATACAAGCATTTAACATTAACTTAAGGTTTCTCAAAAGGATATTTTTCTCTGAGCATGAGTCCTGATGGATGGCTGGTCTTCATACAAATTTTCAGTTTTGCCGGGCGGTGGTGGCGCACGCCTTTAATCCCAGCACTTGGGAGGCAGAGGCAGGCGGATCTTTGCGAGTTCGAGGCCAGCCTGGTCTACAAAGCGAGTCCAGGACAGCCAGAGCTGTTAAACAGAGAAACCCTGTCTCGAAAAAACAAACAAACAAAAAAAAAAAACAAATTTTCAGTTTTAAAGTCTCCTAAAGTCTCTGAATTTCATTTGTCAGATTCTAAGTTTATCAAACAGGAATCGCCTCCATGGTTTTAAGACCAGTTAACATATGAAAGTTTCCCAGGCAGCTTACCTATTCAGATGCTTATGGCCTGCAAAGGCTTGAAGTCCTGGAGCTCTGTGTCTAAGCGCTCCGAATCTCAGGGAGAATCCATCCCTAGCTAGACCCCAAATGGGTCAACATCAGAGGGTGAAACTTTCTGATGATATTGAAGTGAGTTCTCTGCCAGAGGAAGAGGAGCCCAGCTCCTTGTCTATGTGCATCTTGACTTATATATCTTCAGCAGAGACTTTCACGCTCTTTTCAAGTTATGCCCCTGGGCTCAGTCTTTTTCAAAAAAAGCTTTTTGCAGAGGGGTGTGAATTCACAGGAGGTCTGCAGATGTGGGCAGCTGCCTCAGGGCATGTCATTAAGATGCTTTTTGCAGAGAGGGCTGTGAAATGACAGGAGACCTCAGGAAGGCGGGCACCTCAGGGGGGCATGTCCTGCCCCTAGCCCTAAGATCAAAGAGGTCCTGGTCCTTGGCGAGTTCCCAAGGACATGTCACTTCGGAAGTCTTTTATCTTAAAGTCCAGCCTTATTCCAAGTTCCCTATGCTATTATATGCTAACACTGAACCTACCACACACCTATCACCAACAATGAATTATAAATCCAAAAGATTTTAAAATCAATAACAATTGATTATGTCAAAGGAAATACTGAAGTACCTTTTAAGTTTTTTGATATTTGTTTTTGGGTTTTTTGTTTGTTTGTTTGTTTGTTTGTTTTCTGGGGACTTTGTTGTTGTTGTTTTTTGTTTTGTTTTGTTTTTTGAAAAAGAGATATTCCCAAAATTTCGTATGAAGAGAGGATCTAAGTTTTCAACCAAAATTTCTAGGGGAAGAAATCATTATAGAGGTATGGCAAGCAGTAATAAAATACATTTCCCCCTTCAAATTAAGATAATTTGCATGCCATTGTTAAATTCATAGTGTATCACTTGTTATACTTCTCATTATGAATATATGTTAACATGGAAAACAAGTTATCTGCATTGCCCATATATTTTATTCATTCATCACCTTAACCAATTGGTCACACTGTCATCCCTTACACATTACTTTTAAGTATTGTTTTGGTTAAAAAGGGCCTTTTAAATTGTAAATTTTAAACTCTTAACCTGCCTCTCACCCTTAGGTCATAAGCAGTAGGGGCTATGAACCAGAATTTCTCGAAAGAAGTTGTGACTGCTAAGGTTGCATACTGGTTTGTTTTTATCATCGCCTTGACACAAACTAGGGTCACCTGGGAAGAAGAAACTTCATTTGAGAAATTTCAGTCATCAAACTGGCCTGTGAGCATGTCTCTAGGGAATTGTCTTACTGGTAATTGATACGGGAGAGCCCAGCCCGCTGTGAGCTGCACCATTCCTAAGCAGGTGGACTTAGACTGTATAGGAAAGAGCAAAAAAAGAAGCAGGCCACTAAGCAGCACTCCACCATGGTTTCTGCTCCAGATTCCTGCCTCAGTTTCCTGCCTTGGCTTCTCTTGCTAAAGGATTGTAATTAGGACATCTAGGCCAAAACACAACAAAAAAACCTTTTCCTCCATAAGTTGCTTTTATTCAAGATGTTTTATCATAACAACAGCAAAGCAGATTAGAACTGACTGATTAGAACTCCAATCATCTGAAGAGGTTGGAATGCTACAAGTCCTGAGCCAAATTTTCTTGGGCTATCTTTAGCCCCCTTAATGGCCATTTATTGCCCTCCTTTGTATATGAGCTAGCATCTTTGTAGTCATTAGGTAAATCCTTTGGAATGTACAAACAGACCCCTAGTTTCTACCAAATGAAAGACTAAGACTGCAAACAGATTCTGAAGCCCATAGCTGAGATTTCCCTGCTTTTCTATAACTTGCCTATGCAATGTGTCACCAAAGTATTTGAAAAGCCTCCTCTTGATTTAAGGCTTTCTTTGTTCTGTTATTATAAGATTTTTGTGGAACTGTTATCGTGCTGGAACATGGTATCTTGGTGAAACCTGAATCTATGTTCCTGGGCCACTCATATATGTCTCTAGAATAAACTATCTCTTTTGTGTTCTCTTGAGTTTTGACCTGATCCTTTCATCAACAGTAAAGAGCTTTTAAAATCTTAAAACTCAAGTTGCTTCTGTACTGTAGCATCATGTGGTCACAAGAGCTGATGTCATGGAAAAGTCTCTCATACACAGGGGGCCCTCAGGGGAGCTCCAGCTGCTCTGTACATTTCAAACTTCCAAAATAGTGGCGGCTTAAGAGGATCTATATTTGTATTAACAGTGAGCAGCAAAAACAGGTGGCTGAGTTATTTGCTTACCCATACAAACTCTTTTATCCACCTCTTGCTTCTCAAATGAAAACAGATCTTTTCTATTTTCTAATGACAAACAGGATATAGACTGATAATAACAGTAAAAAGAATTGCAGGAGAGATAAGGAACCGAATGGACAAATAGTGAAAAGAAGAGGCAGAAATGCCCCCCCATACACACACACACACTCAGGCTCATTTCCTAAGCCCCGTCTTTCCATTGTCTGTATAGGACTGCATGAGAATTGGTAGACCTTAGAGTTTTAGGAGAGGTAGATAGTCTTAGGGAATAAGAAAGAAAAAAAGAATCACTGTCTATTTATCCCAAGTGCTGATCCTGTCTGATAATCTGAGATGAAAGGATGAAAGAGAAATTCTAGGACGATAATATACCTTTAGTGTCTCCAACAGAAACAGAAAGGATTAACAAGTGGGAGGTAGGGAGGGATGACTGGGCTCCTAATGAAGTGTTGTTGAGTTAACTGAGAACCTAACCTTACTGATAACACAGAGTTCACTGAACAAAGAAAGTGCTGGCATGCATTTAAGTTACTGTATTCTTCTTTTAGTCCAGTCTTCTTTTCTGCCTGACGGTGGTCTCCCTGTTGCCTTGGTGGCAGACATCCACTAAACAGAAAAGGGTAGTGCCTGCTTTGGATCTGAAGTGGTTTTAATAAGCTGGTGCTAGTTTAAGGCAGAGGGTAGGATAAAGACCACAACAGGTCTGGGATTGTGTTGCTGTGTTTCAAAGTAGAAATGTATCATAAAAATAAAATGAAATAATGACATGGGGCAGGTATCTGGGAAAGGAACTGCACCCAGGTTTGGGCGCTGAAAGCAGGATGGCTTCTGGCCCAGGAAAAGAGCAGGAAAAATGCTCTAGATCCCTACAAATCAGGGTGAGAATAGGAACCACTTGCAAAATTCTGGACTGCAAAGGGTTTGGGAAATAAATGCTATAGCTGGTCGTGTACTGCAGTTCTGACACCACAGCTAAGCCCTGTGTCCATTTTGATTCAGAAAATGGCAGGTACAAGGAGGACTGTTGCGGAAGTGAACTGAGTCCTGTGTGGGTGCCAGCTTTCTTTTGCAGAGGAGATGGGCATGCTGAGCACAAGTGGGGAAAGAAGTAAGCACACTGACTCCCGGTAGGTGAGTGTAAGAATGGCTGATGACTGCAGCCTCCTGGTGGGGGTGAGGAAGCTGATCCTTTCCTAGACAGCATTCCCTACAATTTTGTTCCACCTCCTTGCTCCTCTTGGAACACACACACACACACACACACACACACACACACACAGAGTGACTTAGAGCAAAAGATTATTTCTAGCTCCCCCCACATGCCCAAGATGTAGTAGTAAAGGTCAGGGGTGAAAGAGTCCTGCTACTCTCCCGGTGGTTTATTAGGGACTTGAATAATAGAGACTCACAACCTGGATTATCATTGATCACTGTGGTAGGGGAGACCATCATGAAAATATCTTTCTCACTATGCAATAGTCTAAAGAGTGCCTGCTACTACTACTCACAGCATATTATTGAAGACTAAAGAAGTGTCTACACCTAACACCAAAGTCTAGAGGGTAGGGATCGATGAAATACAGTTTTCTGTGTAGCAGTGGTAAACTATAGAGTGAGAAAAATAACAAAATAGCCGTAAGAATTCAAGGGGAAACACTCTTCTAATGCTTTAAAACAAAACAAAACAGAACAAAATAACTGAAGAGAAAATTATGCTTCTAGAAAATAAGTAAAATGACGCTGTTTGTTCATGAATACTCCTCCCCCTTCTCCTTCCTTCCCTCCCTCTCATGCCACTTTGGGAGCTGTCTCCAAGTCTCTGTTTTTAAGGCTATTGCAGCCTGCTGTGTGCTGGTGGGGCTGGAATACCTTCTGGAGTGAGATTAGGTTTCTGGGCACAAGTTCCAGGTTTATAATAAGAAAGAGTAAATCCAGCCCCTTAGCATTCAAAGGGGGCACTCTTACAGGAAGAGCTTTCCAATGCCACAGTCTTCTGTGTGAAAGTTCTACCCTTTGGTCTCCAGTCGTCAGGATGCATCAGATCTTCTAGGGCACATGGCAGGGCTGTTCCACATTGATTTACTGGGAGGAAGCCAACTGTCTTCGTGGATGATTAGACCATGTTGCTTTTCTCCTCGTTGCCCTTTCTTCTTTGGGAATTGTTTTAAAGGGGAGGAGAAATGCCCCCCAAAATTCTCTCAGTACAAACAAGAGAACTGTCTGGAACTGGTTGGAACTGTCTTTAGATCAAATTAATATCTCACTGAGTCTGACTAAACCATTTGGGGTTGCAGCACAAGTAGCTAGCCCTTCCCTCGGACTCCAGTAACATAGCCTCTAAAGTAATTGACAAAATGAGGTTAACCCACTGACAAGACCTTGCCCATCCCTCTCCTATCTACCTGGCTCTGACTCTCAGAAGGGCTTGGAATGTGCCCTGACATGTTTCAGTGATTTTTTTTTTTTTTTGGTGACTTATCTCTGTGTCTGCTGAGTCGTTGTGGGCTCAGAAGTACAAGAGGACCCCCCCCCGCCCAGTAAAGGGGGCTTTCAAAGGACTGTGAGCTTCTAAACTAGTAGGAAAGGGTTGTTACCTCTTGTCCAAAGCACTGCATGTAGCACTTGACTTGAAAACCAAGGCAGTCAGACTATGAATTTGTATTTGAAAAACTTGTTTCCAGGCTCCTCACCACTTCCTTTCCTATACAAAGGACTAGTAGATCAATCACATGTCCAAGCACTAATTGGCCTGGCCAAGTTCTTGACAGAAAACATTGAAGTCTCAAGATCCTAGAAAGAAAGAAAAAATGCCATATGCAAACTACAATCACCCTGCTCTTAGGAGACAGTACATAAAGAGGAAGCTTCTATGATGAGGTTGCATAAGTAAGAACAGTTGAGACTCATGCCCATAGTAATATACTGAGGCCTTACTCAGCAGAAAATAAGTGGATATCTGCAAGGAAAGGGTCCCTGTAACTACCCTTACATAGATTACTCATAAGGTTTCAAATCTCTACACTATTACCAGTACCATGACTGAGCACTACTATATTATAAGAAACAGGCCTTTATTGCTTGATAAGGGATTTCTTTCATATTTGCTTACATTTTCATTACCCTCTTGCTGATTCTCACTAATACACTGTTGTTTGAAGCATCTCTAAAATTCTTCCTTCCATCTTTCCCAAGTGTGAGCTATGTAAGACAGTACGAACGCTCTCCCCACCTTCTCCTGATCCCCCTCCCTTTATCCATAAAAAAATATCTTCTTTGGTATATGGAGAATCATAGCTTGGCATATGCTCCTAAGAGAGTCTAAAATGTAGAGGGTCAGGGAAATTTCACAGAGAGTCTAACATTTTCCCTTTTCATGTAGCCGCACAAGATTCCAAAGGCAGGATAGTATAGTGGTTAAAAGTACTCAAAAGTACTTGTGAACTGGATTTAAGTCCTAGGTCTACCACTCTTAGCTGTGGTTGATGATTGAACCCAGAGCCTCACCCAAGCTAAATGTGTGCTCTACCACTGAACTATACTCCTGGCTGTTTTGCTGCAATTTGAAATAGCCATGATCACATAGTTACCCCTTAGGATTGCTGTAACATTTATATAGATCACTTAATTCCAACACATAGTGTGCCATACGTATCTTCTATTTTCCATCTTCAAAAGATGAAGTCAGAGAGGGAGAAAAGATCTCACTAGGTCTTAAAAGTTTCTGATGAGTTTGGAGCTGGAGCTCTCGTTCAAAGTTTAGTTCTAATCTATATGCTCCAATGTGTTTTTAAGCCTAGAATTTAAGTTAAGGTTCAGGAAAACACATGAAACAAATATGATGATTACTGTCTTCTATTTTTAACTCTCCAAATGAAAATATTATGATAATATTGCTTATTTTCCTATACATAATACACCATATAATTCATTCTGGAATAGAGAAATGGCGTGGAAGATCTTATCTGGGCTTTCCTTATCTTGTCACATCATATTAAGAGAAGCAGGGGTCACCTAAGACCATTAGAAAACACAAATATTTACATTATGATTACCAACAGTAGCAAAATTACAGTTATGAAGTAGCAATGAAAACAACTTTATGGTTAGGATCACACAACATGAGAAATTGTATTAAACTGTTGAAGCATTAGGAAGGTTGAGAACCACTTAAAGGAAAGGAAGATACAAATTAGGAAGGAAATGTGCTGAGTGCCCATCAATGGGTACATGGGGCATTTGGTGTTTTATGTTGGTTTTTCGTTTAATTCTTGTAAAAAAAATCCTATAGGATAGTAAAAATTCTGCTAAATGAAGAAGAAACAGAACCCAGAGAGGCTGAATACAGAAAATCCTTATCTAGTAAATTGCTGAGCTTCGATGCTGTTTGCAGTTTTACCATACTTCAAAAACCCATACTTTACTCCCTACTTTGCCTTTTAAATGTCACTTAAACATTAGATGGTAAGTTTTCAGGACTAAGGGCCTAGTTGGTTTAAATTCCCAGGACAATATGTTAAATCAGACCTTTCTTCTTAAATATCAAGATTTAACAGATTTAATAATTTATGAAATTAAATTCACATTTCAAACAAGCCCACAGATCTAAAAGCCACGAGGAAGATTCGAAGGGCCAAGAAGAGAGTCACAAAGAGGGAAGTTTTTGATGAGTTTTTCTTTTTTCTACTTGGGGACCAGGTTATGTTGAACGTTAGGGATGAAATCCGGGGCCTTGTAAATGCTAGACAAGTCCTCCATTGGGCTATATCCCTAACCCATTGTGAAGAGGATTTCTCCTGGATAGGCTTTCAAGGCTAAAGAGTTATGGTGCCTTTCCTTTAATCCCACAGATTCAGCTAGATCTCCTGAAACTAAAATTGAAAGGCATAATGGGACATTATCTGTTTGTAGCATGACGAATCTTATTGGTTGAAGAATGGAACTGCGCTGGTGGAGTGTAGTGGAGGTGACCTGTCTGCATTTTCACATCAAGAAGAGAAAGATTCAGGGGTTGTCCTGTGTGCCAGAGATGGATCAGGAAGGACAGCTAACCGGTTGGTATTGAAGCCTTCCAGAGAAACGTTTGAGTGTATTATGAGTCCCAGCAGAGAAACTGTAGGGAATGCATAAGTGGATGGGGGGTGGGGGTGGGCAACAATAGAATGTTTCACTGTTGGTATACAAATTTTAGTCCAGTAGCCTGTAATGCTTTAAGTAGCAGCTAGAACCAATAACTGTAAAATAGTTTTGCTATGCTACAAGGCTAGAAGTTACAGCCCCTGTTGTGCTTGCTTTCTCTTCACTACAGTGGTGGACAGGCCTAAAGTCAAAAACAGTCAGCTAGGGAAGGAGGATGGGCCAAGAGAAGAAACTTGGCACATCCCTTTCCAGTGGAGGGTCATCTAAAGTTGGTGCAAGCTGAGCAGAGAAGGTTTAACACTAAATCAAATTCAGGAGGCCGGAAATAATAATAATAATTAGTAGTAGTAGTAGTAGTTATTGATTAATTATTTGGTACTGGGCATTCTAATCAGTTAAGGCTCAATTTGTGATCAAAAGTAATTGTACAGC
>CAJQZJ010000132.1:310983-342989 GCA_907164525.1 Lophiomys imhausi | reverse complement strand
AGGATGACGCAACTCGCAAAAGCTCTTCTCCAGCAGTTTATTCAGGTCCCTTGAAAACAGTCTTCCGAATTCCGAATGCCCGGGCAGACCCAACCCACAGGCTAAATACTATATGAACAGCCAATCAAGTAAAGCCACGTGGTGCTATCTTAGAGGCCCACGTATGCGGAAGCAAGCCAGATCAGCGGTCTTAGCCAAATATGGACTTGTTTATCATCAAGAGCGCTCACCGTCGGGCTGGTGGAAGGCGGAAACCGGCGCCATCTTTAGGGCGCGGCACATCGCAGCTCTCTACACCATTCTATACTGAATTTTACTATGCAGCAACGCTTTACTTTAAAAAATTGATTTTATGTGTGTTTTACATGCATATGCATGTACGTATGACCCTCAGAACTGAAGTTATGGCTGACTGTGAGCCAGCCACCCTATGGATGCCAGGGATGAAACCCCGGTCTTTGGCAAGCTCAACACGTGCTCTTACTATTCAGCTGCCTCTCTAGGCCCTGCCTTACCTTTCCCCATTTGACATTTTATTTTCATTCACTCATTTTAAAACAATAAAAAACAGACCGTGAGTTTGACACCAAGCAAAGAGGGGTATATGAGAGGGCTTGAAGGGAGAAAAAGGGGAAATTATGTAATTATAGTCCTCCCAATAAAAGAAATAATCTTTAAAAAATAGAGAAATGCAACCCTTCCACCAAAGAACACAAATAGTCCTTTCCATATCAACCTGGGAACAAAACCACTTAAATTATGTATATTCTGATCTCACCTGTATTAAAATATGGATATTTGTAATTCCATGGTCATATGATAAAATAGTAATTATATCTATAATTTATAAAATTTATGTATTTCATGTATGTTAGACCTCCTTATGTTGCACCTCACCTCCTCCAACTCTCTCATTGTTGTGTACCCCAGGCTTCCCAACACAGACCACACATAAGGTCTTCCTTCTATGGGTTTCAGTTTGGCAAAAGGAAGGAGACTATATACTGCCACAATACAGAAGGGAAATACTGAGGTTGCCCATTTCTTATCTTAGCATCACTTTTTCCCCAGGATTCATTATGTGCATCTAACTGCTATAAGATGGTACACAGGTACACACCTTTACCCCATCACCTCCTTTGCCTAGGGGTGCCATACTCCATGTAATGAGCTGAATTGTAAGCCACCCTCCCTTCATATAGCCTTTATAATTCAAAACAGTTCTATTTGAGAATAGCGTCTTTAGAGAAATATAATTAAGTTTAAGTAATGTCACCATAATGGCCCCTAATCCAATGACTGGGCCCTTGTAAGAAATTTGGAAATATATGAAGACACAAGGGCGTGGACAATCTTAAAGGAGGCTTCAGAAAAGCCATCTGTCAGCACCATGATCCTTTATGCTGCAGAACTGAGAAAATAAACTGATCACCAGTCTGTACCTGTACAAACTGAAAAATATATCCCATGACCCTGAGTCTGCCAATAACTTGGGGGAAAAAAACTCAAGGACTCTGACCGATCCTGTAGGATTTATGATTCTCACTTCCTCTTTGTCCTTAATCACATTTTCCAAAATTTCAACAAAACCCACTGGATACTTGTCTTGCTAAAAGCATAAAAGCAGCCGGAGGGAGGGTGGTATGACTGGGAAATTTCATTGGTAAGATTTAGAAAAATTCACAAGTATTCCTCATAGAAATAATACATAGGCCATGCTTCCTCTGGCGAGAAACATTAAAGCTTTGAGCCCATGACCTGGCTATAGTTCTCAAAAGAATAAAAATAAGGGGCAGGTAAGAGTACTTATCTTGGGGGCTGGAGAGATGGCTCAGGGGTTAAGAGCACTGATTGCTCTTCCAAAGTACCCAAGTTCAAATCCCAGCACCCACATGGCAGTTCACAGCACTCAGGAGGGAGAGGCAGGTGGATCTCCTGTTTCGAAAAACCTAAAAAAAGAGTACTTATCTTGGTTTATATGCCAAAATCACAGGTGTAGAGCATCAGGAACAAACCTGTATGGACAAGTGTCACTAGTAAGCAATCTACCCATAGAAGCCACTGAGGAGTGGGGATGACTTGACATGGCATATTCTTATCTGGTACAGGAAGAATGTAAAGAACTCCACTTTGAATTATGTGTATGTGGGAGCATGTGCATGGCCATGCAGCTACCTGATAGGCAGAAGGCACCAGATCTCCTGGAACTGGTTTAACAAGTGTGTGAGCTACAGGGTAAACAAACTTGGGTCCTCTGAAAGAGCAGAACAGGCTGAGCCTCTTCAACTCAAAGGATTTTTTTTGAGAGCCAGATTTCTTCTGTGCCATCTACATATCCCATGACCCTGCATTTGTCACTCTTAGTAACATAAAAGGCACACTACAAACTTTCTTGCTTTGAAATTTAGAAACAAGTTTATTTAAGATCTGAAATACAATTCCTAAAATATCAACTTTTCAGAAAACTGTGGCTACACAATAATGCATTGCCTCTATCATGTTAGAACGTGCATTAGACTCAAATACAAAAATCAGGAAACCACCATCCTTCAACAATTTGAGCAGATAGAATGAATGCCTAAGGAACAACAGATGGATTTGCAGAGGATGGGCTGTTTACATCAAGCACCATGGGGCAAAAAAAAGCACAAATGCATGGGTCTTCAGGTATATACATTAAGTTGAACCTTTGGCACTAGAAACCAGGGCTTCTCATCACGTATCATTAACACATATTAGAAAACCGTGTAGTGTCAAAGGGATAGAACCACCAGCATTCAAGCAATGTTGTCAACTAGGCAATAAAATGGTCTACTGAATTTCTTCTTTGTCTAAGTACTGCATACACTGGTAGCAACTTTTATTTTCTGCTTACAACAAAACAGGAAACAACTGAAACATAAGCCCTGTTTTACATTGACAGTTTTAAAGAACATCAGTTATACGATGAGAGGACTAAACAGAAGTGTTTACAGATACCAGACAATAGTGGTCAGTAGACCTTCACAGGGCTTTGCGATGATACTCAGCAGAAGCCACTTTGTAATCACTGGCAGTAAACAGAGAGGCGGAATTCTTTGCCAGATATTTAAGGAAATCATGCAAATAGCCCAACAATAATGCAAGGCTTTTCTCATCAAGGGGCGTATAGGCCAACATTGCCCCAATTCTCACAAATAATCTCAGTAGGTGTGGTGCCCCATAGATCTGCGACATTGGCGCATCAGGGTGAGCCAGCAGGATCTCAGCATACTGGGGCCTTTCAAACTTGTAGAGCAGCTGAGTGCCCAGCATCACATTGAAATACTCCTTTATCCCTCCCACAACTTCATTGACTGCATACTCCTTATTATCAACATTTCCCTGCGATTTCTTACAATTGGCATACTCCTCAAGAATGGCATCTACACTCTTTTTAGCAGGGAGCTGGAACAACTGCTTCTGCCTAGTAACCAAGTCCCAGTCCTCAACCAACCACGGCTTTAATTCTTCAGGAATCTTCACCTTCACCTCCATTTTATTCTTAAATGCCTCCTCACTCTCTACAGTGGGGTCTGCTCGTGCCCTTTTCTTCCGAGGGGGCTGGGGCACTTCACTGGTACTGCCACCGTCTAGGTTACCAGGGGTCTTCTGCTTGTTCTTCCTTGTCTTCCGCACAGAGCCAGAAGGGGGGTTCTCAGCAGAGCAACCCCCCCATCTTCCGGGGAGAGCTGGGTCAAGATTCTTTGGCTGGGAGCCAGTTGACTTCTTTCCAGAGGCAGCTCCCCGCACTTTACTTCTGTGCATGCTGCTTCGGGTTGGTTTCTTAAAGTTGTCTTCTTCAGCAGATTGTTCTCCACGAGTTTGAGAAGCCTGCTTTCTGGAACTCATTCAATCCTGTTTTGAGTCCAACCACTGTAATATATAAAGTGTTTTATTTGGTTGTTTACTATGGTGACTTTAAGGCTCACCAGAGCACAACACATGCTAAAGTCTACTGGAATATAGACTTCAAGACCATTTATAAGTGCATTTCTACTTTCTCCTATCTCAAATCCTTACTCTCACCCACCACTATTCTTTCACCCAACAACTCATCTAACACACCCACAAGTTTGTTTCTTGATACCATTTTAGGAGGGATTTAACTTCAGAAAGATATTGTGATAAAACCATAGAAGGAAGCAGACTTGAAATTCAAGACTTTGGATTGAGAATAAGAATTTGAAAGAAATAAGGAAGTTGGAGGTAAAATGAATTAACAGCAAAGGTTTGTGCATACAAGTCTAGGTAGGCCTCAACTAGTGTAAAGGCAACAAAGAGAAACTGAACATACACACAACTCAGAGAGGAATATAATTGAAGGTTAGGGTTAAACAGGGTTTGGCACCACTAAGCCTGGGTAGTAAAGAAAGCACAGATTTTTAAGGGTTAGTTTGACACCATCAGAAAACAAGTTTAGTTCACTGATAGTTACGCACAATAAAAACATCTCTTTCAATGACTGCTTGCCGAAGAGATGAGAAACTCGGGAAAGAGTCTGGGACAACCTTCAGGCTTTGAGGGTGAATGATCTTATTTGTATCATCATCAAATGAGATGGTATGTATACAAGTAAATTGCTTAGAGAAGAAAGATGTTTCGTTTTGAACTTTTTATATCTGGGGTATGTACTCAAACAGAGAACGTTCAAACTCAGGGAAGAGGTCAGAGCAAAGAAATGGAGGTTTAAGTAATTATTATACAGCTAGTAGCATATACTATGAGCCATTGAACCCTTTCATTGAGAAAAGAGGCAGAACTTCACACATAGAATTCTGGGAACCTAAGGAAGAAAGGTATTTGAGGAGTTAGCAAGAAAGAGAGCAGATAAAATGGCGAAACCCTCACTGGAGAGTAAGTAGAATGTGATTTTGGAAGCTAAAGAAGCTGAATTTCAAGAGAAACATTGTTCAGTGAAAATGCATTAAAAAAAGTCTACTACTACTCTTATGACACGACTCATTAAATAATCCCCTTGACTTACACAATCTTCCTTCTTTCCAAGGATGGTCTGGAAGGATGAAGTGGGAATACAGTCTAGAAAGGAAAGTAGGTATATGCAATGAAGATGAAGTTTTGTGAAAACATGTAAAAAAAAATTTACAAATGTGCCTTAGACATATGAAGGAAAAACATTAAAGAGTTTTTCATTTGCTACAAGGAGTTCTAAGAACTCAGACAAGACTAATATATACTTTCATTTCTTTTCATTTGACACACCACAAACGATTCCTAGTTGTTATAGACTGTCATAAGAATGTCATGAATAGCTAGCACTGTACCTCTCACAAACATTTCCACATGTGACTATGGATACAAACATGTTCATGGAAGGGTATTCGCAATGAGGAATTGTAGACATTTACATATTCTTCAGTAGGGAGAGGGTAATTACAAATTATATATGCACACCATACAATACTCAAATGAACTAAGCAGAGGCCCATATACTGACACTGAGAACTGTTCAATGTCATTAGGTAAATAGGTAAGTAGCAGAGAGGGACCCTAAAGTGGACAGACAGTACAGGAGAATAAGGCACAATTCTGATCAACAATGTGATCCTATTCGTTTTTCTACAGACAGGGATTCTCCGTGTATCCCTGGCTGTCCTCGAACTAAGAGTTCCTTCTGCCTGCCTCTGTCTCCCAAGTGCTGGAGTTAAAGGTGTGTGCCACCATGCCTGGCCATTACAGATAGCTTTGATCTGTCATATGGGTGCTGGGATTTGAACCCCAGGTCCTTTAGAAGAGCAGCCAGTGCTCTTAACGGCTGAGCCATCTCTCCAGTCCAATTTGTTTTAAATGGTGTGTAAACATGTAAAACACAAGCCTGTTACATATTCAGGGTAACCACCGAGTAAAGGAAAACACCCCAGCTTTACTTTACCAAGAACCATCACAAATGACAAAATTATGTATGAATAGGGAGTGGATTTCTTCTAACCAAGTGCAAACTGGACAACTGAACCCATTTTTCTTAAATTATTTAAAAGCTGTTGAGGGGGCACTGGAGAGATGGCTCAGCAGTTAAGAGTACTGGCTGCTCTTCTAAAGGAGCCAGCTTCAAATCCCAGCATCCACATAGTTCATAGCTGTCTGTAATTGCTGGGCATGGTTACACACACCTTTAATCTCAGCACTCCCAGGAGGGAGAGGTGGGATTTCTGTGAGCTCAAGGACAGCCTTGGTCTACAAAGTGAACCCCCCCCCCAAAAAAAGTTGTTGAGGGTTGGGAATATAACTCACTGGTAGAGCATTTGCCTTGGTCATCAGCATTTCCTTTGAAGGAACTTGAGAATGACAGCTGAACTTACTACATATACGTGTTATTGATCAGCTTCACTATTTACTATGCTTTCTCTATACCCACCTTTGCCAGAAGTTTAATACTGCTCCATGAACTTAAAATATGCCACTATACATGAGCACATAGGGGAGTTCTAATTATTTTTGACTTTGTCCTCCTTCCCCACTCCTACCACACTAAGTGCTCAGTTAGCATACCTCTTTTTTATTTTTATTTTTTTTTCTGAGACAGGGTTTCTATGCATAACAGCTGTTCTGGAACTTATTCTATAGAGACCAGGCTGGCCTTGAACTCAGAAAGATCTGCCTGCTTATGCCTCCCAAGTGCTGGGGTTAAAGGTGTGCACCACCATGCCCAGCAGCAAACCTGCTCTTTACTCCAGACTTCCTCTCCCTCATTTCAATACAAAAGTCCCACCACAGGGCTTGTTATACCTAATCCTGAATCTTCTGAACATAGGTCTCAGATTTTCCTAATCAATCTCTAAAAACTAGCTCAATAAGCTAGATATGAATAACCTATTTTTATGTTTGCCCCTACTTATATATTTAAGTAGAGGTAAGCACATATTATCAAATCTTAGATCTCACTTAAAATGTATTTAAAGAAAATTGTGTTCCCATGTTATGAGGTTATAAAATGCATCTTTTGGACTATGACTAGACATTTTTTCACTCCAACCTGACTTAGTGGATCAAGGTATTATTTAGGCTTTAAAAAATGGTGCTATAGAGCTTTACCCTCAAAAACAACTAATTTAGAACCATTAACAGTGAGTAAAAAAAAAGTCACACCACACCCTCTGGTAAGCACCGACAAATCTTCATTTGTAACTCTTGCTTCGCATGCAAGCAGTGCATTACCAATGAGTTACATTCCCAACCCTCAGCAGCTTTAAGAATTATCTGACAAATGCTTTCCCTTGGAGTGCTCTTATAGTGTCTTATGTCAAGTCCTTGGCCCCAGTTACAGACATTGTTCCAAATATCTCGTTCTTACAATACAGTAATAGACACCAATGGATAGATTTATTAACAGCACCAGGTAAATATCTCCGAAGGATATGTTCCAAGAGGAAATATTCAAAGTATTTTCTACTTAAAGCTTTGGTGATTTAGACCAATATATCCCAGAGCTGTTTTAATTTGCATTCCTAGCTAAAACATGTCAAGTTCATTCTTCCATCTTCAACCACACTAGATAAAGATAGATATTTGCTATGAGGATCTTAACTCAGGGACTCCCACATACCAGGCAGTCTACTATTAAGCCAACTGACTATACCCCAAGATTAAAACATCTTTTTTGCCAATATAACTTGTAGTGAATTCTTCATTTGAATATGTGTATTCTCCAGCCATCCTTGCATACATTTAGATGTTTCTTACACAGGCATTTTTATTTCCTTTCCTATTAGGGTGCTTCTTGTTTAACATTAATTCAGAACAAACACCATTTTTTTGTTAAAAGATTTTAAGTGTACTTAATAGTTTTCTATACTATCTCTTTGTATGTTTCTAGTTTCTCCCAAATTTATAGCAATCTTCTGTCAATGTTCATTACCAATCTATCATCTTCTCAATAAAAGCTATTTTATAAATATAAATATTCATGTATTTATGTTCTTTAAAAAATTATGTGACTTTTAAGGGGCTCTCTCTTCCCAAGTCCAGGCTGGCCTGGAATTTGTATCAAACTCTTCTGTGTTTGCTTTCTAACCATTTGAACTACAGGAGCTACCACACCCACTTCTGGGCCCTATCAGTGATAATTCTGGTTGTTCTTGTAACAGAATCATAATGGTTCAATTGCCAGGTGTGGTGGCGCCCAACTTTAATCCAAGCACTTGGGAGGCAGAGGCAGGCAGATTTGTGAATTGGAGGCCAGCCTGGGACAGCCAGGGATACACAGAGAAACCCTGTCCTGAAAACAAAACAAAACAACAAAACAAAAAAACACACACAAACAAACATAATGGTTCAATTATTATGGTTTAAAAGCATAAATGTTGCTCTACAATACTACTTGTCAATTTTAGCAGCAAAACACTGGAGTAACCTTATAGTAATCTGATGAAATGTGATATATTCATAATATGGAATATAATCTTAGCTAAAGGAATGTCACTGTGAAAGAAATACCATGAAAGAAGTTAGACAGAGATCTATAAATGGAAAAGACATTCAAAGACTATTTGTGAAATAAACATAGCTAGTTGTAAAACAGCATCTATTGACACTATAGCTTGTACTAAGAAAATCGTAAAACACTCTTTTATGCGTATCTCTACACATTGTAGACAAGTTTTTAATTAGGTCACCTAGGAAGGAAATGAGTAAAACTGCTAAGTGACTGTAGAGAGAACTAGACAGAGAAAAAACCGAGCTATACATATTATTCATGATTTTGTGTATGGTCATTCATGGATTTTACATATGCTTTCTTTTTTTTTTAACTTCATTACCACTGTACACTGTATGCTCTACAGGCAGACTAGTCAGATAATCAAAGGTCCAAGTCAAGGTCCTTTTCCTCTTTGAGGCTTTCCCCATTTCAGATCTCTTTGGCCCTTGCTTTGTCAGGTCCTACTGATCCACTTTCAGCCCTCACTCTCTAAATTGCCTCTCTTCTATCAGGCAAGTGCCCTCTGCTGAAACAAAGCTTTTAGAAAGGAAAAAAAATTATGTAACTCCTTTAAAAACATAGATGTGAAGAGACTGAGGCACACCCCTTCCTTTCATTGCTTCACGCAATCAGACTCCAAATGCAGTTTTGTGTCACAAACACATTATTTAACCCCACCAATTTGTTGGCATACACCTTTAGCTAATTGTACATTTAGTTAAGTGTGATGGAACCACATCAATTACATTTTTCTCCATCTCTTGGTCTCTGATTAAAAATCAAGCATACATCAACTTTCTTATTTGCATCTTAGAACATTTATGTCTAAAAAAATTTTTGAGAAAGGGTCACATGTATCCCAGGTTAGACCCAAACTCAATATATAGCTGAGGATGACCTTGGGCTTCTGATCTTCTGCTTCCACCCCCTAAATGCTTAGACAGCAGGCATGTCCCACCACACCTGGTCTGTGAAGTGTTTGGAAATCTAACCTGGAGCTTCATGTATGCTAGAGAAGCAATTCACCAACTGAGCTACATTCCCAACCTAACAGACTGTTTCCAGTCAGTCTGAACAAAAGAGAAAAATTACATAAAAATGCTTAGCATGCTGGCTATGGTAGCTAAAGTTATAGTTCCTAGCATTTTCCTCATAAGTAAATAACCTTAAGTTTCTTAGATTGATCAGATAAGCCAGAAGTCTTAATTTCAGAATTCAGTTCTAGTAGTTAATTTCTTTCTGAAAAATGAGAGAAACCAACAATATTAATTAAGAAATAATTCCAAGAACATTATATTCACCATTTTACAAAACTGTACTTATTTGTGTGTATATAAGATGTTTCATGACTATTAAAGCTACAAGCATTACTGCAGCAAATATTTTCATGAGGACATTTTGGAACAAAGGAAGTTTCTTGCTCAGGGTTACACAGAAAGGCAGAGTCAATAATCAAGTCTGTATTTGCTCTCCAGAAAAATAAAGCAATATTTGAATCCATGAAACCATTACAGAGCACCAATTTTTAGTATTTTTTAGTTAAGAGAATAAGATAATACATGACTATATTGTTTATGTAATGTGCATCCTTCCCATTTCAGAATTTACAGTACTTTCTCAGATGAGAGCTTATTAATCTTCAAAATATTACTAGACATTTAGGAAGGTTATGTGATGTATCTTATCTGTGAACTGAGGCCAAAAGAAAGACTTACCTTGTATTCTGCAAACAGGAATGGTTCTGCAACCAGGGTCAGATCTCCTGATCCTTACTGTATAGCAAACTTAGCTTTTCTGATGATGACCTAGAAGGTCAAACAAAGAGATGGAAAAGGACATAAAAAGATATGAGATGATGATTTTCTTTTCCATCAGTCAATATAATTTTATCCAAAGGACATCAAAGCTGATAATGTAAAAATTTTATTTTCTTGTCGTTATATTTTCATATGTACTTTGTTGTATGTTTATCAATTTTTGAAAAAAAATTCTATTAAGGATAATGTGAAATAAAATTGTAAAAGAACACCATTACAAGCCGATGCGAATCCATCATCCAGCTCCAACAATTACGAACTGAAGGCCATCTTGTTTCATCTGTAACCCCACCCACTGCTCCCCCCCACGTTTTTTTAAGCTACCGAAAAAAATGACTTCAGAATTATGGAAAATTTCAAATATATACCACGGGAAAAAGATAGAATACAGAAAACTACAGCTGCCTACCCCTCTGCTTAAACGATTATTAATCTAGGGTCCCAATTACACCCCTCCCATTTTTCTCTACCGCTGAAATTCTGAAGCAAATCCTAGTCATCCACGTATTTTGAAGCCATTTTCAGACATTATTTAATCCCTAAGCCTTTATATATCCACAAAAATAAAGCAATCTGGAAATATAACCACATTTCCACCATAAGCGCTTAAAAAATCTGACATCAATTTCACCGAATACTAATCCCACATTTAAAAATTCCCGATGCGTCTTAAAGATTATTTTACAATTGGTGTGCTCGAATCAGGATTCAAACGAGGCCTACACATCGCATGAGCTTCGTATCTAACACGTTTTCATTCTCCTACCTCATTTCAGTTTTTTTTTTTACTTGATGTGGGAAAATTTTAATCTCCAGCCATTTTGAAACAATTCTCGGCTAGCGAATTCTCTTATCAGTAAATCTTAACAAATGCCTATTATTCTAATTTCTTCTGAGAAAATTTTCTAAGAAAAAGATAATACATCGAGCAAATCTGCGCAATTTAAAATTTCCGCCTACTACACAATTATCGATTTTTAATACTAACTGCTAATAAATTTCGGAGACAGGCTTCACTTTGAATGCTTTACACGCACTATTTCACTGAGTACATCCGAGTTTCACGTCCCTGAGACAGAAACTATCACCATTTTACAAATATGGAAACCGAGAAACAGAAAGGAGCCTTGCCCAAGTTGGGCGTTGGCGAGGAATACGAATCCAGCTTCGCCTGAATGTGAAGCCACTAGCTAATCTTGCCTACAGAAACGAGGAAAAGAGGAATTCATCGACCCTTCCTTCCCACCCCCACCCCGAAACCTGAAACGAGAATCCAGTTCTTTCCAGCAGCCGAAGCGTGATCACCGCTGCACCTCCAACCGCCATAGTAAAGCCAGGTTTCTCTGGCAACTGATATCCATAGGCAGACACGTCACCCTGGGGGCGGGCTTAGTGTTTCAGCCAGTCCTAGTCGTCTTGTCCAAGATTTAGAATGTTCCATGACCAAATGATTGGACCACAGCCCCTACGTCAGCAGTGACACTTCGCCGCAGTAAAGGCGGGTGCTAGCGACCTGCTTCTTCATGGTTAGGGCCGAAATCAAACCAATCACCGTCCTTCTTCAGTGTGGGCTCCCACCAATGATAATCGCTCTTATAGGTTCTTAGCCCGCCCTCCAAGTGCGCTACAGCCGTTTAGTCATAAGTCTATAGGGCAGCGTGTTCACGTGGCCTATTTTCACGACCCAGAGTTCCCCCCGCCTTTTTTTTTTTTACCCCCACCTTTCCCTTGCTCGCTCTTTTTCTCTGGCAGGGAGGCATTATGGGTTTGTGGGTCCGTTCCCCTCCCCCGCCCCCGCACCGCTGGGAAAGGAAGTGTCTACGTGGCATGCGGAAATAGGATAGGCGGAAATGAGCTAACGTTCCCGCGAGTGGGAAGAGCCAGGTCAGGCCTGAGGCCACGCCCCCAGACCTGTTGCGCAACTCTCGGAACAGGATTTCTTTAAAAAAAGGAATAATGAAGGTTCTGATGTGTGTGCGTGTGCGGGTGGTGAGTTCCACGGGCGGATGGCACGAGAACCACGGTGTATGTGCGCGGGCGCGTTCGCGCGGCTGTGGAGTGTGGGTGTGGGCGCAAATCAGCCCTCGTGGCGCCGGAGGTGCTGAGTGTGCGCAGGCGTGCAGCTCTCGCGGTGGCGGGAGGGGCTCTGAATGTGTGCGTAGATGAGATGCCTTATATATTGGTGGATTTCTGCTTTTTTAATGTTCGCAAACTGCTTTAATGAAAAGGAAAATAATTAAGACAGAGTGCTACTTATAGGGCTTTTGTTAGAAAAAGCCTGCTAATTTAGTTTATTTGCTTGCTTTCTTTCCTTTTTTTTGAGACCTGGTCTCGCTGTGTAACCTTAGCAGGCCTGGAATTCTGGAGTTCCTGTCTCAGCCGGGTGTGGTGGCGCACGCCTTTAATCTCAGCACTCGGGAGGCAGAGGCAGGCGGATCACTGTGAGTTCGAGGCCAGCCTGGTCTACAAAGCAAGTCCAGGACAGCCAGGGCTGTTACACAGAGAAACCCTGTCTCGAAAAACCAAAAAAAAAAAAAAAAAAAGAGTTCCTGTTTGTTCTTATCCTCCCGAGTGCTGGGATTAAAAGCATGCGCCACTCCACCCAGTCTCATTTAATTTTAGGCCCTAAAGATGCTCGTTATTCCCACATTTTAGTCCACAAAAATAAACTCCTTGCATGGTTAAGATTCAAAACTATATTAGTATCTTAAAAGGACGCTTCTTTGAAGTTTCCAAATATGCACCCCTCCTCTTAGACGTCTCCTTCTGCCCCTCACCAAGTTTACTGCAAAATTGGCAGGAAAAAAATTCTAACGAGAACAAAAGGAACTAAATTCCCTTATGTTGGAGAGTGCTCCAGATTTCTGTGGATGCTAAGCCTCACCTACCCTTTTCCTCATCTAGCATAGTGATCCTCAGGCAGTATATTCATTTGTGTATTTTCCAGAAAGTTCTCTTGAATCTGCCACTAGATGTCACCAAATCCCAGCAAAGGCTGTTGGGTTCCCAGAGATTGTGAGATTTATTTTTTGCTCCACCCACTTATTTTACTGACTCAATAATCTCTGACTGTCTCATATATATCTTAAATTCCCAAAGAAGAATAAAATCAAGTTCTGTGAAGTAACAATACTAGGTAGGGAATTATGTATCCAAATATTTTTGTTAATTTCTTAAGAAAAAAATTATCTGTTCTTCCAGCTTTTCTTTCTCCCTTGTATTTTTTTTTACTCGGAATTGATAAATGACCCTAAATGCTGATGCTAAAATCCTTTGTGAGATGGGGTGGCACATCTGCAACATCAGCACTCAGGAGACAGAAGGACCCCAAATTGAAGGCCAGCTTAGATTATATGTTGAGACTTTGTCTCTACACAAATAAACTAATGAAAGACTATCCATTTTGCTTTTTTGCCCACTCTATTGTTCAGTACTTAAAATTCCTCCAAAATGGCAATTACAGATGACTCTAGTCAGTCTGTGAGGGAAACTGAAAGGTAAAGTTAGACTGAAGCACTGGAAATTATCTTCCTTCCCTCTTGAAATTTTTATCAGCTATGTGTGTTTGTACCTTTTAGGTAATGGTTCTGTGTTATAAGCAAGAAGGTGAGTACTTAGTATAACAAAAGTTGTATTTGAGCGTCATCAGGCAAAGTTAACACTCTTAAGTTCTGAACTACAGTCCTAAGCCTGTCTCCCTAAGGCCTGCTCACCTGTATAGTCTGCCGAGCGAGGATCAGGATCCCGGAGGAGACTCCAGCCTAAGGGCACTTCAAGGTGGCGCCTGTCCAGGTGCGCAGAGAAAGAACGCTGCTCTTGGTCTCTGCTTATATATACTGTCCAGTGGACGTCATCGTCAGAATATTCTAGTCCTGGGTCTGGTTATCTTGAGTGAGTGATGTCATTGGGGGCTGGCTATCAGGTACAGCCTTGGGTGTAGTTCCTGACTAAGCTGTTTTTGTAGGGTGAAAAGGCATTTTTTTTTTTTTTACCATGCTCATTACATACTGTATAACTTGGTTGTGTCTTTAGAGCCAGATAGTAAATAGTGAAACATATTTCATACTTACTTGCCCTGTGTTTCAGAGAAAATAGTGATAGTGTAGCCCCCAAGGTGGGTTTTCTTTTTAATTTCTCTGTGTACGCACATGTGTGTAGCAGTGCTTGTCTGTGTATGTCCGGACTAAAGGTCAGCTTCGTTCAGGTCTCTTCCTCTATTGCTGTCCACCTTTATTCTTTGAGGCAGGGTCTCAGTGAATTTGTAGTTTGCTATATGAGGTTTACTGTCTCATCATTGAACTCCCAGGATCTGCCTGTGTCCACCAACAGTCCCTTTAAAACACCTGTTTAAAGCGAATGAGGCTGTTTGTGCACACGACTGTGAGAGAGCAGATAGAGCATAGGGTATGGGGACCTCAGAGGACATGTTCCTTCAAGGCCCTGAGATTGAGATAAAGTGGTCAGTAATTGAGGGCAGGCAAGAGAGTAAGAACGGTTCCTAAAAGGTACAAAGCTGAGATACACCCAGCTGTTGCCAGATATGTGCCCCATGTTCAGCTTTTGTACAGGTGCTGGTAAACTGAACTTAGGTCCTCATGCTTGAACAGCAGACATTTTACCCTCCAAGACATCTCCCAAATCAGTTCCTTAAGTTTTAAATCTTTTCTATATTTCAAATGTTGTATTAAATCCTTTCCATAGATACTCCTTTTTCTTAACAAAATTGTAGTACACCATAATCAACCAAAAAGTATGTTTCATTTATCGGTGATACATATTTGTATACACGTGGGTGAAGGGTTTTTTTTTTAAGGATTTTAATTTTACTGTTTTTAATTACGTGTAGGTATAAATCTGCGTGCAGGTATGTGACATGACTTCAGAGATTGGAGGCATTGGATCCCCTGGAGCTGGAATTACAGGCTGTTCTGAGACACCTGACATGGTCGCTGGGAACTTGTGTCCTCTGGTAGAGCAGCAAGTGGTCTTAATTGCTGAGCCATCTCTCCAGCCACACCCGTGATAGGTGAAAGGTTTTGAGAGCAGTTCTCCAACTGTATTTCCCAGGCAAATCGGAAGCATCAGTATAACCTGGTAAGTTATCAGACAATTAGATTCGTAGGCCCTACTTCAAATCTTATCAATCAAACGTTCTCTGGATGGAGTTTGGCAATCCATGCCACTACAAATTGTTCTAGTGAATCTGGTGAAATTGTTCTAGTGAATCCAGTGCACTCTAAAATTTAAGAAGTACTGCTTTGGAGGGCAAAACTGCAACATTTGTTTTTGTGCACCACTAGAGGGTGCCATAGAATGTAAAGCAAAATGAAAAGGATGTGTGCATTCTGAGATACCCTGCATAGTAGCAGTCCCAGTTTTTTTCAGATCAAGAAATGTGTAGAATTGTCACCGTAAGTGTTTATCTCTCAGAGTCTGAAACAAACCGTACATTATAGATTGTTCCCTGCTTTGGGTGATGTTACCTGAACCATTAAGAAGGTAGTAGGAAAACAAACCAAGTATGTGGAAACTGTGATGATTTTCATGCCTCTCCTCCTCTCCCTTCAATGGGATATAACACAAAAGGCCAGGGGTGGTCTCCTTGTTATTTCTTATTTCTCAGTGCTCTGTATATTCGGTAGTTATCCTTTTTAGCATGTGTCATAATCTTTTATGTATGATAAAGGCCTGAAGGTGATGAGTAAAACACAGTTTTGAAAACCCATTATGGGTCGTTCACTCTGTCGCTCTATACATATTTGTCCCACTAATAAGGTTATAACTTAGCTGAAACTTACTAACATTTTATAGTGATGAAAGTGAGTTCTGATGTCCAGTTATTTTCATTGATCATTTCATTTAGAAGTAATAAAATTTGAATAATTCCCGGCATTTGGATTTCTGGTATTAAACTTTCTAATTCTTTGATTAAAGTTTCTGTTTAAGTGATTCTTTTTTTTTCTTCTTTTTTTGTGAGCTATTAATACTTTTTTTTTTTGTTTTGTTTTTCAAGACAGGGTTTCTCTGTTTAACAGCTCTGGCTGTCCTGGACTCGCTTTGTAGACCAGGCTGGCCTCGAACTCACAAAGATCCGCCTACCTCTGCCTCCCAAGTGCTGGGATTAAAGGCGTGCGCCACCACCGCCAGGCTTATTAATACTTTTTGACCCAAGAGAAAATGTGGAGAAGTACCTCTCGTATTTTGACCAGTTTTTGGGATTTGAACTCAGGTCCTTTGGAAGAACAGCCAGTGCTCTTAACCGCTGAGCCATCTCTCCAGCCCCTTTTTGACCAGTTTTTATCTGACACCAGATATGCACTTTCCAGGCCCCCTCCTATCAGCCACTCCAATGGCAGGCTTTTAGCTCATCCAAGCACTATTAGAACCAATTCAAGGAATTCGATATTGAGTGAGGCTGAACAAGTACTATGACACACCACATTGTGGCACTTTGGAGAATAACAATGTGTTTAAAACCAGAAGCATTTCAGATTTTAAAGTTACTCAAATTTAAATTATTTTCTAGAACAACGTCTCTTAAATTTTCTAAACTTTACTGTCACCACCCATTAGGTGGGAACAAACATTTCATGATCTTACAGGCACCCCGTATAATATATTTTCCAACTAGCATAGCACATGTGGCTTTTTAAGTCACAATTCGTTAGGTTCAGTTGGATGTTCTAGCTGTATTTCAAAGGTCGCTGCATATTGTTACTAGCTGCTGTTTAAATTTATATGCAGATCATTTCCACCATCACACAGTGTTCTGTTGGGTGATGCTGATTTATATGATAGAAGGTATGTATAAAGGGCCTAGCGTGGTGCATGCCTTTTGACAGATGCCCCCAAAAGGTGATGTTTTTCTCTGCTCTTCTCAAGATCAGAGCTGGGGTGCTCCATGTTATTGATAGGTTCAGGAGAGGGAAGTAAGTTACCCAAGGTACGTTATGTCTAGCACTGGAATCTGCATTTCTTACTGCTGCTGCAATATTCTATCTACTAGGTTCATCCTTGTTCTTTACTGAGTAGGATCACATGAGCGAGAACATGAATAATGGGAATTAGTTTTAGAATCAGAACAGGAACAAAAAATGGCCTAGAAGCAATGTTTTCTGTATTAAGGTAGCACAAGACTCAGCTCTTTCCTTCTGTTATCTTAGCAAATCCTCACGGAAGCCTAGAGAAGTTAAACAGTCATCTAAAGTTGCTCAACCAGTAAATTGCAGAGCAAGGCCAGACTTGTTCCAGACATTAAAGCCCAGGCTTCTTCCTGGTGTGCTATGTTACCCCACCAATGTGCAATATCCCCTTGCAACCTTAACTTATTAGTGGGATAAAGCCTCAAGTAGACTTCTGACTTATAATCAATTCTCAGAAAATGAGAAATATTCTTCTTTAGAATTTACAGCTGTACTGTTTCTTCACACAATTTCAATTGGAAGAGAAAGATAGCTTAATTTTGTTTGGTTCCAAGGCCCAAGGCTAGACAGAAACTATTTATGGTCTCAGCCGTCACAGGACATTCAAGGGCTCCATGAACCCTGTATTAATTTGCAAGGCTACCATTAGCTCCCACAATGCCTTTGTGGTGATCAGAATCATAGGCTACCCAAGGGCAGAAAAATTGTAGAGATATTTACAGTACATTGGAACAGTGAGAAAAATGTCCTTTGTCTTACCCCTGCTTACAGCCTCACCAAGGCAGCTAGTTGAAAAGACATTTCAGTCAGGAATTTTGCTTTCTTAGTTGAATACTGTTGTGTAGCATGTAATGTGTCTCTTGGTATATATGGTTTTTTACTTGTATTACCTTGTGAATAACAAAACCATCCTTGGTCTGAAAGGTAGTGGTAGGTATTGATCAGAGTCTTCTGTTGTCTATCCCTAGTGTCCTCCTGTATCTTATGGGTAGTAGCAAAATTGCTCTATTCTAAGATTTAGTTGTTATTGTATCATATATATATATATATGTATGTATGTGTATAATTTTATTGTAAATCTTATTCGTTTTACTTGTATAGGTACTTCATCTACATGCATGTCTGTGCACTGTATATACCTGGTGCCCACTGAGGCCAGAAGTGGGCGCTGGATTCCCTGGAACTGGTAGTACAGACAGTTGTGAGTCAACACGTGAGTGCTCTAGCCTCAAATCAGAACCAAACTTTAAAAATATCAAGTAGAAACTGGACAGGTTCTGCAGCAGTTAAGAATACTTGTTGTTCTTAGAGAAGACTAGAGTTCAATTCCCAGCACCCATATGGTAGCTCACAACCATCTGTAACTCCATCTCTAGGGTACTTGACACCTTTTTGTGAGCCTTGTGGGCACCAGGCACCCATGTGATGTACATACATATATGCAGGCAAAATATTCATGCACATACAAATAAGTAAATCTAAAATAAGATTTTAAAAAATTGGTTCTAATTATCTTATTTAATATTTCTTAAAATAATGATTATTTAATGTGCAAGTTAAAAACTAATCCTATTATTTCACGGCCAATCAAAATGGCATTTCTATAATAAGAATCTCTTTCTTTTGTCTATTTATACCCCCTCATTCCATAGGAATTTCATAAAGCCAGTCCCCCACATTTCTCTGGGTCTGTCTAGTTTTTTCCCATGGCAAAGCAGTAAATGGAAGTCGTCAAGGAGAATGTTTTGTCCCTTTAGTGTTGTCTCTTTTCTCTTCTGTAATTAAACCACCAACTCCTGACTCCATTTGACGTCAAAAAGCTAATTTCAAGTGACCAAACCACTGAGAATTGAACCTAGTCAGCCATGACTTTAGAGATGACCTTGAGATGCCAGACTTGTACATGATCCCTTGTTTTTCTCCTCCTGAGTTAATAGTTTAGCTTGAAGCATGCCAGAATTCACCGTTTTGTCAGCAACACACTTTACTTGGAGGGTCACGTAAAGCCGCCTATGGTGTACATTAACTCAGAAAGATAAAGACGGATTTTTGCCAGTGGTTGTTGATGCCTGCAGTTCGAACTTTGCCTCAAGTGGTTGCTTTGAATCATTTTTCCCCAGCTAAGTTTCTCATGCTTGTCATATCCACCTATAGTCTACATTTTCCTTGATGGGATAAAAATTATGGCTTTTGAAACTATTGGCTGCTGTTTTAAAAGAAAAGCCAATAGTACCTGAAAGTACATACCTCATTGGTTTAATGGTGGACATAGGGTTGCTTGTACTATTTCCCCACATTTGTGTAGTACTGAATGTTCCCTTAATAAAATAAAATTTTTAGAAGAAAAAAGGAAAAAGTGCTTCATTGGTTATGGGTTAGAGTACAAACATGGGTTTCTCTTTAGAAGAATACTTATTAACCGAGACATTGAGTGAAATATATATTCTTTAGTAGGGATGGACCATGTCAGATTTAGGGAGTGAGTCAAATTGAGGAAAAAACAAAAACAAAAAACACAAACCTTTTTACTAGAAACTGGTAAGATCTCCTCAAAGGACAGTCTCTTCCTACCTCTTCCCCTCTACCAGACACCATAAGAAGCCTTGCTGTAATGAGCCGCTGTAAGCGTTTTCTCACAGGCATCAGGAAGTTAGAACGAGAGAGAGGTTGAAAACCACAGAAAGAAGTTCAGCTAATTGGTGAAGCTGCTGGCCAGAAGGCAGAAAAACCACAGACAAATGAAAGCTGGAGGCAAGAGAGTGCGAGAGTGATGAGAGTGTACGAGAGTGTATTTGAGCTTTGTGCTCACCTTGATGAGTGCTGCACAAGTGAAAGCTGCTAAGGAAACAGCAGGCCAGATCATGGGGTATATGGCAGGGGGTGTCTTGTCTATTTTTAGAACATGCTTTTCGTACCTTGTTTACGGGTTTTAAGAGTAGGAAAACCATCTGAAGGCAAAGACTATGTGTGTGGAAGTGCAAGCGTGTAAAGACAAGGTGCCTTACTGCTAGCTTTGCTTGGAAAGGCAGGTTCTACAAACTATACATTGAAACAGTGGGTTTTTATCTCCTTGCAGCAGGGCTTTACCATATGGATAAGCGAATGAGGCTGTTTGTGCACACGACTGTGAGAGAGCAGATAGAGCATAGGGTATGGGGACCTCAGAGGACATGTTCCTTCAAGGCCCTGAGGTTGAGATGAAGTGGTCAGTAATTGAGGGCAGGCAAGAGAGTAAGAACGGTTCCTAAAAGGTACAAAGCTGAGATACACCCAGCTGTTGCCAGCCTAGAGTTGTGGGTGGGACGTCAGTGGGATCCAAGAGGGTACAGCCAGCTTTCAATAGAGCTGCTCTGTGAAACTTGGCTAAGAGGACAGAGGAAAATTGATGTTTGCTCTACAGCGGGGCTGGCAGCTGTGCTCACCATCTCACTAGGCTCCCAGCTGTAAACAAAAGTCCTGGCCCTTCATGGCACTGCAGAGCAGTCCAGGCTGGCGTAAGTCTCTGAGGACAGCTAGACCATTTTCTCACCCTGGCTTACAACCAGGAGACAGAAGAAACAATAAAAGGTAGAGTGGGGGAAGGGGCAGAATTGCAAGGGGTGAGGAGCAGAGACCATTGGGAGGGAGTTGTCCATTTCAGATCTTAGGTCTTTGGGTGAAAGTAATACAACTGTTTTAGGGAAAGCAGACAGACGTCTTTCCTTATGTAAATGTCCTGGGCAAAAATGAATTATGAAGGAGGTTTCAGAGACTCTAGTGCATCATCCACTCCTTAATTTATAAACATATATGCTCACCACCATACTAGGTATCCTGGGTGTTACTAAAGTAATAGAAAACAACTCACACATTCAAGGGACTTGAATTCAAGGAGTTTAGGGATATGTGTGAAGTTGAGTCTTAGCAATACCAAATAGACTTTTTATTTGTTTTTGAGACAGGGTCTCAGGTAGTCCAGGCTAGCTTTGAATTTGCTATGTGGGCAAGAATGGCCTTGAACTCTTGACCCTCCTGCCTCTACCTCCACAGTGCTAGGATTACAGGCATGTAATACTATGTTCATCAAATAATAGACCTTCTAAAATGCCAAGTGACAAATTTGGAATAGAAGTTTCGAAGCAACATATCTGACTGTGATTACAGAAAACAGGATTGGACACAAATGTAGAAAGTTAGACATGGATTGGCTATGAAGAAAAGGCATCTGGAATTGCAGGCAGAACAAAATTATTGGTAAAATCGAGACCTGCTTTGGCTGAATCAGTAGGTTAGTGTGCCACAGACTCTCTTCATTTCTTACGCTCTTACACACCTCATCAGGGCTAGTCTAGTATTCAAGTCTCTCTTTAAGTGCCACTTTCTTACAATGTTCCTGCCTTATTTCCAGGACCAAGTTAATTATCTTACTTTGTGTTCCTATAGGTCCCACTGCTTTTGCCTTTCCAAGATGCCACCATTTTATTTGATGAACTAAGATTGTTTCTCTACATTTGTTCTCCACATGTAAGTCAGGAAGGTGTGTTTCATTGTATTTCCTCCTCCTCTTCCTTCTTTGAAAAATTCAAATATCTGTTCTCTCCCTTTTAAAACCATCCTACTCCTGCTCGGCTCTGGAGTCAGAGGGAGGCAGATCTCTGAGTTTGAGGCCAGCCTGGTCTACAAAGTGAGTTCCAGCACAACCAGGCCTACACAGAGAAACCCGGTCTTAAAACAAACAAAAACAGTCCTACTCCTAACATCTTTGTTTCTTTGGATGTTTCTGTTCATTTGTCTTCATTCTCTGTCCCAGGAAAGACTTCTAGGACACACTCTCTCCCAGTTTCCACCACAGACAGATTGTCCATAATACCTGTATATTTTCTCCACTTTTCTACTTACAACTTAGCCAAATTTTATCTCTCCTTGCCATAACCTCTGAGGGCAGGCAGTGTTCAGTTTTTTTTCTTCACTCTATAGTTGATGTACTTACTAGAGTACTTAGCATGATGGAAAGTATTTCATGAACATTTGTGAATGAATCCAAAGGAGATGACACAGTATTGGTAGGTGAAAGCCAGTCTAAAGGTTTATTATATTCCTATGTATGAAAAATTTTTTGAAGTGTTCAACTGTAAGAGGAGAAAATGATTTTTAAAATCACTTTTTTGTTTTGATACTGGAAATGGAGTTCCTACATATGTTAGGCAAGCACTATACTGCATTTCTAGCCCCCGAAGACCACTGACCTCTATAAAAAAGTAACATGAATGCAAACCTTAGCCTACTCCAGATTCTTTCCTCCCATTGTCTTGTGGTTTCATGTTCTCTACCTCTACGTGTTGTTCCCATGACCCTCTCACATCCAGAAACATAAGATTTACCTATTAGTCCTCCTAACCAGGCAGGTTTTGCAGTGTGACCTAATATTCATGTTGCTACGGGTGTACTTGATCATTCAGCTGCTGTTCATTGCCTGTCTTCGTTGTACCCCGCATGGTACTGATAGCTACAGATGAAGACCTTCTGTCTAGCTTAATGAAACTCCTAATTACATGAATAGCTCATACTGGTCACTCATTGGTAGCTTTAAATTCCTTGTGAAGGGATCTTCCTTACCTGGGCACAGTGAGGGAGACTTTACAATACTAGAGCCTGCAAAGAAATCCAGTCTGAGAGGCAGACCTGTGTAACTGGGTACTCAAAGAATTGATACTTGTGCCAGCTTACAAACTTTTCCCCTTCCACGTAGATCCAAAATGGCATAGTAGATTATGTCTAGATGTCTAGAAAGGAATTTAGGCAGTAGGTTTTTTTTTTTTTTTTTAGGTTTTTCGAGACAGGGTTTCTGTATAACAGCCCTGGCTATCCTGGAACTCACTCTGTAGACCAGGTTGGCCTTGAACTCACAGAGGTCTGCCTGCCTCTGCCTCCCAAGTACTGGGATTAAAGGTGAGCGCCACATGCCTGGCTCAGTAGCTGTTTCTTTTTTGGTTTTTCGAGACAGGGTTTCTCTGTGTAACAGCCCTGGCTGTCCTGGACTTGCTTTGTAGACCAGGCTGGCCTCGAACTCACAGAGATCTGCCTGCCTCTGCCTCCCAAGTGCTGGGATTAAAGGCGTGCGCCACCACGCCCGGCTCAGTAGCTGTTTCTTATCCTCAGAATGATCTTACTAAGGCAAATGGTTCAACAAGTTTCATTTCTTAAACCAAGCATAGTATAGGAACTTCAGAGGAAAGGGGCTTGGGTTTAACAATAGACTAGAGAATCTCCCTTATACTCTGAGTAGGCCTAAAGCAAGAATATAGCTTTAAAATAGCTTCCAAGGGCAATTAGACATCCTCACACTGGGGTAAGTATTAATGCTGGGGGATTGATTGGACTGTTTTTGTCTTTGATTCAGTTTCTAGGTGTTTAGGAGGCTTTCAAATGAGGATGTTCAGGGGGCAATACTTATCCCTTTCACACATACTCCTCACCCCAAAGGTGAATAAGAGAAAAAGTAGTATTGTAGCTAAACCTCTAACTGGTTATCACTTGGTTTAAGAATAGCATCAGACAGAAGCAAATGAGCTTAAGCCGGTGATGAATTGCTCTTCTCTATTAGGTTTCTTTTGGGTCAAGAAAGTTCATAAGCTTGAAATCTGAAATCCTAGTGTGATAAGACAGGCAGTCAACAGTGTATATTTCATTAGAGGATAATGGAAACTACACTGTCTCCTCCATTAAAGGAGCACCTGAAATCTCAGGCCCATCAACTGGTGAGAACAAATTAGGATCCTACCAGGGGAAAGCCAAAAGAAATATCAATCTAATGGATTGGTTCCCTGAATTCAAGAAAAAGCTCTTGTGAAGAAAATCCTGAATTTCTGCAAGTAGAGAGCAGCATGATCTTATACACCCTTACTATTGTCTTAGATCATACCAAACACTGTTCTCCTCTTTCTCTTTATACGGGTATCAGGCAAAAGATGAGAAAGGCAGAGGACTTTGAGGATGAAATGGTCATAATTCACCCCCATAAGTTATCATTAGCATGAATCTGTTGCACACCAAGCCAGAGAAGTCCCAAAATGAACTTATGTAGCTAATAAAGTGACACTTAGTTGGAGAATAAAGGGAAGTTAAAAGGAGGGCCTGAGCTTTCAATAACCTTACATTTGATAAAGAGACAAGATTAAATGATTAAAGTTTACGTTGTGTCAGGTGCTAGCCAGCATTATAGGACATTGTGATGGGTTGGCTGGGGTGTCTTACAGGAAAGCCTATAAGATACTAGTTTTCTTTCTTTTTTTTTTTTTGGTTTTTCGAGACAGGGTTTCTCTGTGTATTCTTGGCTGTCCTGGACTCACTTTGTAGACCAGGCTGGCCTCGAACTCACAAAGATCCGCCTGCCTCTGCCTCCCAAGTGCTGGGATTAAAGGCGTGCGCCACCACCGCCCGGCAAGATACTAGTTTTCTAAAAGAGTCAGATATTTGTTACTCTGTGAAAATAAGATCACCATCAAATTCATTCAAGGTAACATGTACTGTGACCAAGGTCCCAAGAATCCTTGATCTTCTTAATTGTCTGAGCTGTGTGCCTAGCAGTGATTCTCTTTTCTGAAGTGGTTCAAGAAGAGTGAGAAACAGAGGACACATCTGGATGTGCTTCTGTGATGGCATTTCCAGGGAGGATTAAGTATAGGGAAGATCTATTTTTAATGTGGGTGGCACCATCCCGGGGGTCAGGGTCTTAGACTGAAAGAGGAAAGAGAAGAAAGCCAGCAGAGCGTAAACAGTCCCCTCTTCTTCCTGTGGAGCATCAAGTGAGCAGCTCCTATGTTAGTCAACCATGATAGGAAGTGCTCTCACTGTTACCCTCATGATGTTTTACCTAAGCACACATGGTGTCATGATACTGTGGACTAAATCCACTAAGATTATGGACCAAAAGAAATTTTTTCTCCCTTAAGTTGTTTATGTCACAGATTTTGGTCATGGTATTAAAAAGCCAATTAGTATATATCCCCAAACAAGGCTTTCATTATATCAGCCAAATAATACAGTTGAAGCATCCCTTGACATTAAGTGGCTTATATCTGAAAGTCATAAACAATACAGTTTTGATTTTCACAAATTTGAAGCAACAGTAAAAACAGTAAACTATCTCCTTACCTCCAACAAACAAAATGCTGTAGTCTAGCAATTGGATAAGCTAAAAGTAGAGTTACTCTTATTGAATGTGTATCAGCATGTGTATGTGCAGATATGGGAGGGTGACTGCTTTTTTTTTCATAAGACCTTGAGACCTATTGAAAATGACTTGAAAAATCTCTTGCCCAGTTGATAAGGCAATGTGCTGAAATAGTAAACTTGAGTTTTGCTTCTGTTGTGAGACTAGGGTAAATTATTTAAAGTTTTTGAGCCTCTCATCCTTTTTTGCATGGATACATGTTTATCTTACCTCAAATGTGTGCTTTCAGAATGAAATGCTACTGAAATGTTTGCAAACTCCCCCCAAACAAAACATGCAAGAATTCATGGCACTTGGATAATATGACCCTTTTCTTTCTTTTTTTTTTGTTTTTTTTCTCTTTTTTGTTTATTTATTACTTCAAGTTACATCTCCATCACAGTCCCCTCTCTCTACTCCTCCCGTTCCCACCTTCCCACCCTCTCTCCCTTTTCTCACCTATCCTACTCCTCTGGTGTGGGTTGCCCCTACATATCAGCCCCCCTTAGTTCAACAGTCATATAAGAGCTAAGAGCTTCCTCTTGCACCGGGGTCCTATAAAGAAAGTACAGTTGGTAGGAACTAGTATTGCAATCAGATGGGTGAAAAAAAAATGTAAGGAACTACAGTGTTCATTACTTTACGAATTATGTAGCAAACACTAATTCATTTCATGTAATGGATTTGGTATGGGTTATATAATAATAAATGCATTTTGATTCCTAGCTTCAAACTCAAATTTCTGTGTGAGGGACACAGGCAAAACCATATATATAATTTCACAACTGCCCATATAGAACTACATACAAAGCATTATTGGTGAGTTTAAGTCTACATGAATATTGGGGTCAAGAATACTTCATAGAAAACATGATTTCTGGCTGAGTCTTGACAGGTTTAAAAAAAAATCACTGAGGTGGCAGAAGTCAAGGCAAATGTTTAAATGCTAGGGAATAGCATATGCAAAAATCATGAATTGTGAGACAGAATCTGTTATTTGTAGCTGAATTAAAGATTTTGTAGATAGATTACCATTATTAAATAAAGAATGCATTTAGCCACTTGTGAGGACCAGAGAGAAAATCTAGTTAAGGCCATTTAAGGAACATGGGTTTTTTTCCTGAGGTGTGGAAGAAGCTGTTAATGGATTGAAAATTCATGTGTAAGAAATAGACGTTTATGGTGACACTGACAATAATGTGGAGGGTAGGAAAACCTTTGAGCCAGTGGTTGAAGAAAATAAAGTCGGGGAATGATAGGGAAAAAGGAGCCTATTTGAAAAGTAGAATATTCAATAGGATTTGGTGATTGCTTTATTTGAAGTCTGTGAAAGGAGTTGTTAAAGATCTTTGACTCAGAGATGTCTGGCATAGGTGACTGAGTAGGGTGAAGTCCCCCATGTCAGGAGTGAGAGGATTGAACAATAGGGTATAGCACTGTTGGAAGAAGATTATGCATTCTTCAGTACTAGGAATGTTGAGTTTGGGATATTGGTGGAATGGGGTTATGAATTAAGAACCACCATGCATAGTGATTGTTCTAGCCATGGAAATTGTTATCAACATTGAAGTTTTAGTATGTAGTGAAGAGGAATGAATCGGGAATGAATGTCTGAATTCAGGGGTCTGGGGAGGTGGCTCAGTATGGAAGACCACTTGCTGCATAAGCTGCAGGACCTGAGTTAAAACTCCCAAGAGCCATGTTAAAAAAATTCAAGAATGGCTGGAAATACATATAAGCCCAGCATTCCTGGGGCTGAGGAAGGCAGATCTTGGGAGCTGCTGGGCAGTGTGCCTAGCCAAAACAGTGAGAAACTTTGCCAAGAAAATAAGGCAGAGAGTGAGAGGAGGAAGACACTTGATAGCCTCCTGCACTCATATAGGTGCACACATATGCATACTCATGTGTATGCAACACACACATACACACATGCACAGACACACACAGGCACGCACACATGCACGCATGCACATATGCACACAAACACAAAACTAAAAAACAAAAGAAAGCAAAAACAACAGCAACACAAAACCCAAATGATCAGAGAAGCAAGAAAAGGAATTGAAAAATGAAAGCCATGGAGAAAAGATGTGGCAAAGCAGGCTCTAACAAATGTTGGAGTGAAGCATGGTGGATTAGAAAGGTTTTGACTTAGTATAGCAATTATGCAGATAGTGTAAGGACTATGCAAAGAGAAGTTGGAGAATGAGTAGGAGGAAGAAGCAAGAGATTACAACGTAACAAGAGTGATTGGTGAGGTGGGGACATGAGAATAGTGAAGGCATTCATTTCGGGAAGCTTGATGGTAACAGGAAGTGGTGCACTACAGTAACACCTACAGAGAAATCCAAGATCAAATGGAGAGTAGCTTTTATTATCTTTTTGAGAGATTCATTCTCATCTCCCCCATTTATCTCCCCTTTGACATTGGCAATATGACGTGGTCTACAAATGTGTTCAACCGCATTCATGCCTATCCTGTGACGTAGGCAGCCTATAAGCTGCAGGTTGTAGATGCCTGCAACCAAACATAGCACAGTAAAACTGCCTAAGGCCCAGAGGGATTCAGTAATTCCCCATGGTTCCATAGGTTTTAAAGTATGCTATATCTTAGTAGACGTCTAGTGCCATTGAAAAGACTGGAAATAAAAAAAGAGAAATGATTTTAGCCTGGCCTTTCTTTGTGAGTATGGGCTCAGACAGAAGCCACACTGATTTTGGAAATTTGAAGTTCTAAACATGTCCAACTGTTAGAAAATTTGACAGGTGTAGAAGAGAGACTATTAGGCAATAGCTAGTTTTTATGGAGCAATTTATTGTATGCCAACTTCTGAGTCAAATTGTGGCATTCCCACAATACTATGAGGTAGTTACTATGATCTTCAATTACCAGGTGTGAGAACTGCAGTACAGAATAGTTCAATAATTTGGTCAAGGTCATGTAGTTACTATGTTCTGGATTTTTCCAAGTCTTTGAGTGAACCTGTGGAGGAAGAAACTGAGGCTGAGGGAATTGTCATTCAAACCTAGGCTCTGTCTGCTACTAAAGTATCGCACTGTCTTAAACACCAAACTGTCATGAATGGAAGCTAGTAAAATGGAGAATATGTTATGTTTTTCCAGACCCATTTTGTGTTACAAAATGGACCCTGGATTTAGGTGATGGCAAGGATTTCCCCTTATTCCAGGAAACTAATAGTGAAACCTGTTTTTACATTTCACACCATACAGCATATATAACACAGCAGGGCATTTGTATAAAACTTTACAAGTGAAAGCAGAGTGTGCAAAATAGAGCCGTCAGGAGTGGTGGTAGTTGAGTTCTCATGTGACTTCTTCAGGTGGTTTCATGTTAACAGACTTTCTTTGTCTTCCCATGGAGAGAATTTCTTGTGAGGGTGAATTGGCTCAGCAGCCATTCTTCCTGCTGTCTAAAGATCTGCTAACAAGCTGTTCTGACTAATAAGCCATCAGCCCATATTTGTAGACTATAAACATTATTCTAGCTGGAGACTGTGAGAGAGCAGAGTATGAGGCTGGGAGGAACATATTAATTGTTTTCCCTTCAGAGATGACTGTCTCCTCAACAGAAACAACATGGAGAACAGGGGGAAGCAGATGGTTGTGCTGCCTAAATCCCCACTTCTGTACTCACTGTCACTGACGGTGCTTATCTAGTGGTTGAGATTTTAATTAAAGCTTGATCCCAGTCTTCATATATGGTGTATTATTAGTGTTTAATAAGAACATTATAATTCTTTTGTCAGTGATGTAGCCTACCAGGTTTTAGTGTCTTACTAATTTTGTTTCTGTTATACCTGAAGATCACATTGTGTGTACATATCTGTATGAACTCTGATTTTCGTAAGACTTCTTCCAGATCTCTTTTTCTGTATCCAATAAATTAGTGGAAAAGGAGTGAACAAAACATATATGATATAGCAAGTGGGAATATAGACTTTTATTCTAATTACACATATTGTGTATTACTAGGTACCAGGAGCTGTGCAGGCTAACAAGTTGTATAAAACGCATCTCTTGCCTTCAAAAAACTTATTCTACATTTCTTCCATTGAACCAGTGAGTGGAACCTTGTTTCCTAATCCCTGGGTGGTTCCTCAACTAGTAGTGTTCCTAACATTGCAGCCTAACAAGATTAATCCCAGCATTGTGAAGTACAATTTTCCAGACTTGGTCACCAGAAATAACGAGATAAGACTAATAACGCCAACACTGATTTAGACAATCAAGAGTGGCAGGATGATACATAAAAATCCAGAGCAAATAGTATATTCTCGATACATTTGAGACATTTGTATGGCTCTACAAACTAGAAAGTAACTGTAAGTTGATGTAAATTTTAAACGGAAGTGTGCCTGTTCCTTTACCATAGGAGGAAACTCCTTGTGAAAAAGAGAAAGGAGTACATTTTATTCAGTACATTTATTCCACTTAGAAAACTGTTTTTTTGCTTGGCCTGTGAATTTGGGGGGAGCAAAAGGACCTGTTGTAGATTAAAGGGAGAGAGGAGGCTAAATCACTGGCATTCCACAAGGCAGAGCAAGCTGTGGGGGAGATGGAGACACCAATAGCCTTCACAACTGAGGAAATAGAGCCGTTCCTTTTGAAAAGTATATTTATGAAGTAATTATCTGACACTAAATATTAACAAGAATTAATGAAAATACCTGAAATACTTTACCTTCATAGTAACCTTCTCTCATTAAAAACGTTTTAATTTCAGGATCACGTCAGATTGATTCAGGCAGAAAATAATATGGGTCTCTGGAGGGGTAAGTATTACAAGAGAGCTGATAGATGGACATGACCTCCAAATGAAACTGTTACATCATCTTTTCTCAATTCATTGGTAAGAAAGACCCAAATTTAACAAATTTTTTATTGAACAGATTGCCAAATGTCAAACCCTCTCAGTGAAACCTACCATTTCTTTATACCCTGTATGTATATGGGAAGAATAAAGAAAATGAAAGCTATTTACTCCGGACCTGATGTTGGGATTATGCAGATGCTTTCTCCGCTTAAGGGTTCCAGTGAGAAGGGTAGTACCTTCCACCTGGCATTAGCTCTGAGTGGCTTTGTGAATTCCTTTGGTCTATTATGTTGGTTGGTACTTTGGCTTCTTTGGCACCCAGCACCAGCTGATGCCCTGATCTGAGTCCCAGTTGGACAGCCTTTATTGCTCAGCACTGTAGCTGTCTCCAGGGCATTGTTCTTGAGACTTCCAACAGGGCAGATTTGTGCAGTTGGCCCATCTGGACAAGATCTGTAACAAGTAGAGCTCTGTGCAATCAGCTCATCTCCATAGTCCACCCCCGCCTCCAGGCTGCAGCAGCCTGACACCCCAGCCCCGTCAGGGACAGTATCAAAGAGATACTCTCTGCTTCGTTCAAAGGGTTATTGCTTGTGGCCTCTCATTGATTGGCACTACCTGGGCAGAAATAGGAACATAGGGACTTTTTCCCCCTTTCAATTTAATCTCCTGTAAACCAGCTTTTAAATTTTAATTCTTGATATGAGAGTGCTAACATGGTCAAAAAATAATTTCTAGATCTGAATATGGTATTACACACTGTTAATCCTACCACCGGGAAGGCAGAGACAGGAGGATTACGAGTTCAAGGCGAGTCTGGCTGCACGTAAGTTCCAGGCCTGCTTAGGATACACAGCAAGACCTTGTATCAAAAAAAAAAAAAAAAAAAAAAAATTAGGATAGCTACCTTGATCATTCCAAAGTACTTTCTTCAAAATCGAGGGAGACAAAACGGTATCTCAATGAATAAGAAAGGTCAGACAAATTCAGTATGAAAATAGGGAAAGAAGGCTAGTCTTGTTCTTGCACTATATAATTTACATTGGCCATTGGACTTACTGACTTTGAATTTGGAATACTATTTGGAATGAAGTAGTGAGGGAGAGATGAGATAGAGAAGAGAAAAAGATGCGGGAAGAGAGAAGGAGGAACATTGAATGGACAGAGGAGAGGCCCAGTTATATAGTTAATTATTCGGGTCCAAAGAAAAGGACACAATATTTTAAGAGATTATTTGTTTGCGTATTCCAACTGCTGTTCTCACACTTTAATCTTTCTTATCGTATTTCCATGTTCTTCACAGTCAGATCGCTTCCAAGAACACAATGTTCCAGGACCATGCATCCCCATAACCCACAGAGACACACAGACTACCCTATTCTGACTGTTCTTGTAGCTTTAGTGAACAATACTATGGAAGAAGAAAGGGAAGCATAGAAGGGTAAAGAAACAACACAAATTATGGCTCTCTGTGTTGTACAACTACTACCCAAGGTAGGTTGAGTCAATGTTTATTTCTCTACATGCTTAAAAATAAGGACCCTCTATATGCCTACTTTCTCCTCAAGAACTTTAAGCCTATTCTATTCAGAAAACGGTTGTATGGCACCATTATTTGCTTTCCAAGAGAAGGTGAAGGAGAAAGTTAGAAGGTCCTGGAAAATAAAGAAACTTTGGAGAAAAAGAAGAAACAAGTAAAAAGGTAGCAATCTCTCTAGTGATTGTTTCTGTACTCCACTTTTAGGTTTTAGTACCTTTCATCTCATCTTTCCTAGATCATTAAATA
>CAJQZJ010000132.1:244119-300983 GCA_907164525.1 Lophiomys imhausi | reverse complement strand
TAGCTTTGCACAGAAGTTATTGCTTTGAGAAGTAATAATAGTTGTTTCTGTTTCTCCTCACACCAAGAATTAAGGTACTTTAAGCTGTCCTACTATTAAGAACTCAGAGTCAGACACTAGTGCCTTTCAAGGGGAGTACTGCAGGATGGTCCCCATATGGTCTTATAAGGGTTAATGTCCCATTAGATAGATAAAGGAAACAGAACTAGAGAAATTAAGCAATTTAACTGTTACAGCCTAGGACTAGAGTCTAGGATCCCCAGTTGCCCAGTCTGAGAGCCCTGGGTTCGATTTTAGATTGTAGGAAGAGTAATAGGGAGGAAGGAGTCCAAAGGAGAAAAGAAGTGGACCCCTCTCTTTTGGTACTCACCATGCATTGGCGTCTCTGCTTTCTACGAAGTCTCATAAATTCCTTACGCTGACGAGAGACAAAATTGACTGCCGCATACTCAAGCAAGGCAGCAAATACAAAGAGCAGGCATACAGCCATCCAGATATCAATTGCCTTCACATAGGAAACCTGCAACATCCATGAACAGAGCAGTTACCCTTTCTGGAGTCCTACCATGGACTATCCAGTGGATTTCTAATCCATATCAATTGCCTGTTATTGTTCAGTTTTACCCTGAAACCTCTGTGGTTTTAAACAAGTCTGTCATGATATGTATCTTTATCTGAAAGCCTATGGCAAATAGATCAGGCTTCCTTTATCTCTCTGCAGTCTCCACCCTCCACTTTTATGAGCCTTTCCTTCTTACTCTTCATTTCCTTTCTTTATTCTTTTTGCATGCCTGTTATGCCTTCTGCTTCTTATTCTTTTATTTCTTCTGATTCTTCTCTTTCAGTAAATAGCAATGATGAAAATCATATTTGTTTGCCCTCTGGTATGCCCTGGGTTTCTCATAACCACAGTGATAATTAGGGAAGGCTCACAATTCCCATGTGAGATGTGTGAAGACATTTAATACTCAGAGAGAAAGGGTTTTAGCAGAGATTATTTAGTTTAAAAGGGAATATTAAAGCTGGGCATGGTGGCGCAAACCTTTAATCCCAGCACTTGGGAGGCAGAGGCAGGCGGATCTCTGTGAGTCAAGGCCAGCCTGGTCTACAAAGTGAGTCCAGGACAGCCAAGGCTTGGTACACAGAGAAACCCTGTCTCAAAAAACCAAAGAGAGCCGGGCGATGGTGCCGCATGCCTTTAATCCCAGCACTTGGGAGGCAGAGGCAGGCGGATCTTTGTGAGCTCGAGGCCAGCCTGGTCTACAAAGCGAGTCCAGGACAGCCAGAGCTGTTAAACAGAGAAACCCTGTCTCGAAAAACCAAAAAAAAAAAACCAAAGAGAGAGAGAGAGAGAGAGAGAGAGAGAGAGAGAGAGAGAGAATATTAGAACTGGGAAGTTCTGAACCTTCACATTAGTGGCCTTGATATTTACACAGCTTACAACCTCACTGGAAGACTAGGATCTCCTCCATTCCTGCTCTACTGTTGACCCTCTGGAGTTTTCTGCTGCCTTTGCAAGAGTCACTGCTGAGGAATGGAATGCAATGGTAAGCCAAGACTTCATCTCTGACCTTGGAGAGAACAGGGCAGAATCCTGAGGGAGTGCTACTTAGCCCTTGTCATGACACTTCAGTAATTGCAAGGCACTCTTGGCATCCACCCATCTGGTTCCTACTGTGCTCCTCTTATTACCTGCCTTTAGCAGCTTTTAAGAGCTATTGTCTCCCTCTTCCCTGGTAAAGGTGAACACCAAACCTCTGCAGGAACAGAGTGCAACTGGATGGGTCTAAGAGGAGGAGGGGAAGAACTTCAGGTTATTGAGATCCTTTCTCTTCCTTAAGCGGAAGGATTCCCTGTGTAGTTTTGAACACACTACATAGAGCTTCATATCAAGAGTAGGATTCATGACAAGTAATTTCTTTTTATCAGCTTCTGCATTATAGAACACCGAGAATGCTGCAGATCCCAGGTAAGGAAAAGGTTCCATTGGATAGTTTCTCTACTTGTTGGCTTTCACTGTGACAGTGGAGATTGAACCCATGACTTCATGCATTACAGGCATAGTGCTTTACCACTAAGCTATATCCCCAACCTCACATCTTAGTGGGTCTTAACTGGAAGAAACTGTTCCACCCACAAGAGCATTTAACAATGCTTGTAGAAAATTTTGGCAACAAGATTTTAAAGTGGTGATAGCTACTGGCATCTAATGGGTCGAAGACAAGGGTGCTGTAAATCATTGTAAAGTGCACACCATTCCTCCTTCCAAAACATATACACACCACAATTATCTGTTCCAACGGAGGTTTGAAAGTTGGCAAACCTTTCCTTTACTTCATTTCTGGGCAATTCCACTGAAAGAGTAATACTGATTACCAGGTAACTGATAAAGAATTCCTTGGTGGTTTTTCCACTCCACCACCTGTGAAGAAGGCATCCCATTTAACTCTCAATGGCCCAAGCCTACTGAGTTCTCACGGATTTCAAATATCTGCTATGAACATCAGTAATGAAGCAATGATAAGGGATGGTTATGAAGGGCTTTAGACTATTAATGAAAGGGGCAACTTATGTATTTGTGGTTTGTTAATGATAAATGTGTCACTAATACATTAAAAGAAAGATCGCTGTGATCATATCACACCCCCTACAATCCTTTAGAGGTTCTCTATTGCCCTTGTGATCTAGATATGTTATACTTTACCATGACCTTTGACCTCTGACTGCGTCTTCAGCCTCAGTGTGCCTCTTGTAATCTATGATCCTGCTACAGTGAAATATTTCAGTGTTTTTTAACAAAACCAGTCTCCTCTCCTCTGTGTGATTTGGAAAACTTATCCTTTAGCTTCCACATTAGATATCATATTTTCAAAAGACCTTTCCTGATAATCCTAGTGTGTGGTTTACTTCTGTATGTGCCTGGCTTACCCATACCTCTTTAACATCCATCACATACCTGGCCAGTTCATCCACTAGACTGAGCTTTTCCATGTCAGGAACTATTTTTATGTTGGTCATTATTCTATCCCCAATACCTGAGTGCTTGACACACACTAAGTGTATTTTGAATGAGTGGATGGAAGGTTTAGCAATGTATTTGTGTCTGCTGGCTCCTCTGCTGTCTTTGCTCTTGTTTCCCTTCTTTGTCTCATGAGCTAGGAGCAAGATATAGAAAATTGGATCCCTGCTGCTGGTTTAGACCTTGTCTTCCATTTAGCTTTGCCTATCTGCTAAGTCTCTTGTAGCTGTGGAGATCAAGAGCCTGGCAAAAAGATGTAAGTAAGTGCCTCTGAGGTGTTGTACAAGGATATGAGGGAGTGGATTCTGGTGACTATGGAGAAAGACTACCCCAATTGAGTTCCCTTACAAAGAAATCTCTTCTACTCTCATCCTAGATAGTAGAGTTTTATTTTGGGTGGGAGTGGTGTTGCTGTCAGATGCCTCTGGCTTGGCCTCATCTCTTTCCTTAAAGCCTCAAGCAAATCCAATGTTGCACAAAACTCAAGGATAAGCAAGAGCTCCTTGGCTTACTGATTCCTTTGTTCTATGGCTCTACCTAGCAAGCAAGACTATTCATTTCAGGGTACATGACTGGATATTTTGCTTGCTGGCCAATGAGGCTATTAAAAAGTCATGAAAATATGACAAGAAGGTACTAAATATTGCAAACAAATAACCTCTTAACAAAGTCTATTTGTCCAAATGAGGAAACCGTGATGATACCTAGAAGCAGATGGATTGCACTCACTCACAGGAGTGGACCAGAAAGGAAATTCTCTTGGCAAGAAGGCATAAATTGTAGTATCTTCCTGGGTTATGAAGTATCTTCTTGCTTGACAGAGACAAAAATCAAGGCAGGACTCTTAATGCAATGATCCCCATATAAACCTATTATAGTAATATAAGTATTATAGCCCAGGGTGGCCCTGTGGGATAATCTGTCTCTAAGAGCCTCAATACCTCAATCCATTTACGAAACACATACCAGAAGGAATCCCTGACAACTTCTTCTCAGATGCCTGATGCTAGTCTGAACTTATCACTGTTTAACTCTATAGGGGGCTTTGAAGTAACTGGTAGGTTTCCTAGCAAATGAAAAATCAGTATACCTGCTTTACTACCAGATCTAATATTTATTCTTTTTTTAACACTGTCAGCTGTTAATTATAAAAATAATTAGCATTTATTGGAGTATTATTATGTGTCAAACATTGTTCTTGTATGTTAATATATAAATTATTTTTTACAGTAACCCCATGGAGGGGATATCATTTCTTAGTCTCATATTACCGGCAAGGCAACTGAGAGACAGTTTACCTAAGGTCATACTATTAGTAAACAATAACACTGGGATTTAAACCTAAATCTGCCTGACTATTGTCCTACACTTAACGCCTCCCCTATAGCAGTTTCATGATCATGCTATCAGTATCCACACTGCTGAAGTCTCCAATAAAAGAAGGCTTATGTGGAACAAACAATGAGAGAGAGCATATCTCAGGACCAGGTTCCCAACAAATCAGGATAAGAGGAAATACGTTCAAGGCAAGATTCCTTACTCTTCTATGACCAAGTACAGTACCTGGTACATAGTACATGCTCAACAAATATTTTTTGAATGAAAAAAATGGTCTAACTCCCATATTTGTTCAGAGCCTTGCTGACCATAAGGACTTTGAGGTGACCTTTAAATTCCCTACATGAATACACAATGCAGGGAGAACTGTTCTTACTCCCATCAGCACAAATTTTTCTGCATACTCAAAACATTAACAGGCCCCAGATAATCAGAGTCTACTGTTTTTAATTGCTATTATATTTGCAACCCCAAAATATTCTCCCATAAAATAAACACTATATTTAGTACACTTTGTAATAGTACCTTATTTGTTATAGAAAGGATAGAATTTGGTTCAAAACTACCATTTCTTTGGCTGTTTCTGTTCAGCATTCACCTTGAGAAGGTCATTTAACCTCTGATCTGCATTCTCATCTGGACTATGAGAAAATAGGACTTTCTATGTGATAAGGATCTTTTGCATGCTAGTATTTCCCAAAGAAAACTAAGTAAGGCACTATCTCTACTCATTCCCTAGCCAACAGCATTTACGTTGTTATGCTGTTATTAATAGTATGTTATGGAGAAGAGGAAATGTTAGATGCCAGATATTGCTATTCACAGTTAAAACCTAAATCCAAGGTAAAGAGGAAGTAGCACAACAGGGAGCATGAGATGAATGGGAAATAGGGGGCTTGATGTCAAGCAGGTTCTCTTGCATATCTCTTCACCTTAGGCAAAGAGGCCCTGGATCCAGAGCTCTGGGTTGTCATGATGAGGACAGTGGTAATGCCGAGGCCTACACGGGCAGGGGCAGCATCCATGTTGATCCAGAAGGAGACCCAGGACAGGATGACAATGAGCAGGCTGGGGATGTACATCTGAATCAGGTAGTAGCCCATCTGGCGCTCCAGGTGAAACTTTACCTCAATGCAGGTGAATTTCCCTGTAAGAAAGAAGTGAAGTATTTGGCTCTGAGTCCCCAGACTGCAGCTTAACTTGAGGGAGTGCAGGTCGGGAGCAGGGCAGCCCTGCTGAACCAACTTCTGGGATGCCCAGCTGGCCTAAGGTACTGCCAGATGCAGGCTGTGAAAGCTTTCAAATCAGCCATGAAGATTGATTGCCTTCTTGCTCCCAGAATTTTTACTTCCAGTATAAGATTTGTCACGTAACAATTACAGAAAGGAAAAAGAGTAAGATGGCCCCCAGAATCAGCATCTCTGGAGTTGAATCTCAACTTTTCCCTTAATAGCTATGTGATCTTGAATAACTCATCCAAGCCTTTTGCTTGTTTGTTATGCTTTTTTTTTTTGAGACAAGGTCTTTTTATGTAGCCCAGGGTGGTATCAAATTTGGAATTCTCTGCTGTGCCACCATACCAAGCTCCGCTCAGGCTTTTTGAACTAGTTTTCTTGCCTAGGAAACAGTAATGAACAATATCAACTCCATCACTGGGCTGTTAGAAAAGTTAAACGAAATACTGTAATTGAGGTGCTGAGGACAGTAGCTATTTCTGTTGTTAAATCATTGTTAAGAAAGAATTAGTTTGGGCTTCATTTGAATCTTACCATCCTTCCTGCACTTGCTCATATCCCAGAATCTCTCTAGCAGCTGGAATAAACATTGCCTATGTCTTAAGCAAGTGAGAAGAACCAGCTTGTATATAGCTGGAAAGGATTTGCAACAGAGATCAGTTTGGATACTGGAAAGCAGGTTCCCATAGAGCAGCGCTTCTCAACCTGTGGGTCAGGATCCCTTTGGAGGGTTGAATGATCCTTTTACAAGGGTCCCCTAAGACCATTGGAAAACACAGGTATTTACATTACAATTCAAAACAGTAGCAAAATTACAGTTACAAAGTAGCAATGAAAATAATCTTCTGTGTGGGGGTTACCACAAGGTGAGGAACTATATTAAAGGGTCACCAGCATTAGGAAGGTTGAGAACCACTGTCATAGAGTATCAGGAAGCACTATTCTGTTCCACCATAAAATAATGCATTGGTTCTAGGCACATGTCTCAGTGCTCTTCTTTTTCCCATGGTAGCCTGCTTCTCATGGCTCAGAAGCTAAGAAAACCATACTTTTTACAACTTCTCTCAAAGCCAGAGGCTTGGGATAATACAAGAGGAAAAGGAGAGGATTTGTATAGCCATCTCTACTTATTCACTAGGAGATAGCTTTTAAGATCCTCCTCACAAATACCAAAATCTCTGAATGCTCAAATCCCTTATACAAAGTGGCATCATATTTGTATCTAAACTGTACATACCCTTCTATATACTTTAACTTAGAACTATGTTATTCACCTTAAACCTGCATTCATTCATTCATTCATTCACTCATTCATTTATTGTGTCTGTATGTGCCATAGCATATGTGTGGAATTAGAAGACAACTTTCACTTGTCAGTTCTCTCCTTCCGCCATGTGGTCTTGGAAACTGAACTCATTACCCCACTAAGCCATCTTGTCAGCTCTAGATTACTTACGATATAACACAATGTAAGTTCTCTGTCAATAGTTGTTACAGTGGATTTTTTAGGGACTAACAATAAGGAAAAGTCTGTACAGTTTAGCACAGATGAAATTTTTGATTAATGCTTTTGTTCTGAGGGTAGATAGACCTTTGGTTGTAGAACCTGTGACAGCCAACTGTGTGTTTTGAAGTTATTCTGATTAACGCTTAACTCTTATTACTCAAGACTGGTGATTTGAATTTACTGCTTGGTGCTTTGGCATGCTGCATGACTCTGTGACCTCCTACTTGTCCCTGAGTCTACCCCTACTCAACACCATGAACTTCTTCCTGTGACATACCTTCACTTTGTACCCATATTTTCTTTCCTTTCATTGTTTTACTGTAATAATAGTTTGGGTTTTAATTATCAGATTAACAGTTGTTTAATATATAAAAATAAGAGAGGAGAAATAATATTCTTAAGCTCATATTTATCAAATCACTAATAACTGCCTAGACTTTTTATACTTTAAATTCTGTAGCACTTTTTTGAGTGGATAAAATGATTATCTCTCATATTACAGATAAGGCTACTGCAGCATAAAGAAATTAAACTATATTTTTCAAGTGTAATCAACCAGTATATAAAGATGCTAGAATCTAAACTCAAGTTTCTCTTACTGCAAAGTTCTTGATTTTGTACATTGTATCACAGTAATTTAGAAAGATTTAGTTGTATTATTTTTTAGAGATTTTAAATACATATTTTGCTTTGTTTTATCATAATATAGTTATGCTTTGTATATAATATTAAATTTTATTTTTTTATATTGGTAGTTCTTCATGAAGATATAAGAACTATGAAAGTATCATGTTCATGACCACATATTATTTTACCAAGTAAGAACACTGTATAATTTATTTCTGCCAAGTGTGTGCTAGCATTAATAGAAAAAAACCTTAGTAACTAAAGCCAATGAGATATTCTGTAATAGATTTTAAAAGATATATTGTAAGGAATGGAATTCTGTATAAATAAGTAGGAAAAAAATAGCTTCTAGACTAATGTTTCTCAAAATACAGTGTTTCCCAAACTACCTGCATCATAAGCCTCATGGTACTTGTTAACATGCAAATTTCTAGTATATGTGATTGGAATCTAAGAGAGTTACAGCCTAGGAATCAGTGTTTGTAAAAGATTCCCCAGGGGAATATATTGAGTACCAAAGCTTAAAAACAATTCACCTACATACAAATTAACATTCCTCCTCCCAAGTCTCTCTCAATTTCTACTCTCAGCTATAATTTCTAGATTTAAGGAACTATTCCACCCCCACCCCCATACAGCTAAGTTGCTAAAGGAAATGAATCAGCAACTCTTAGGAAAGCTGAAGGAATGAGCTGTCCAGTTTGGGAAAACAGTTCCTTTCACTTCTCATGTTCCATGTCCAGGAAAAGAATGTCTCCAGATATTCAGAACTGGGCAGTGGAGGTGATTATGGACAGTATGCGTAGACAGCTGCTCGCTCTGTCAGGCCTAGTTTATTCTATTTGAGCACAGCTATTGACGACTCCTAAGTGTAGATTTCTCAGCTTTCACACAAAAGTGACTCTGGGAGAAGCAAGACAGTTTTGCTGCTCATTGTCACTGTCCTCTTTGCTCTGCAGTATATGAGAGAGATACAAACATGGGCTTTGAGCTAGATCTGTATTTTGATTCTGAATCTGACAGGTATCAACTGTGTGACAACTGATTTAAACTCTACTCTACCCCCCCCCCGTTAACTTTCTTTTTAAAATTTATTTTACACTTATTTATTTTTCATGTGTATATGTGAGTATGAGCATGTTGTAGCATGTGTGGAGGTCAGAGGACAGCTTGTGGGAGTCTTTTCTTCAGTTTTACCTGCTGAACCATCTCTATGACAGTGGTGTTGGTAAGCATCTTCCATGATACAATAGTGTGTAGGAAGCATGTGGCATCACATTTCTTCCATTGAGACTCTAGAGGAACCTGGTTGCCTTATTTATTCCCTTGTCTCTCATCTTGAGACCCTCTAGGGCATCACAGACAATAAAGACTTGCCTGAGTCTTACCTGTGTTGTAGTGCTTGGTACAATAACCTAGATCCTTTTCATCCCGTAAGATGAATTGGGGTAGAGTCAACCCCTCAGCTACTTGGACAGCAGGAGCATCTTTTAGCCACTCAAACACAAGGTCATTCATCGTGTAGCCAACTGCAAGTGACAGAGATATCAAAGAGATTAGAGTGTGTGTTTGGGGTGATGATAGAGGTGGAGTTAAAGTTAGCAAGTACACATAGTTGGGGGACAAGGTTTGCAGTTTAGAAATGACACAGTTTGGAAAAGAGAATGCTTTTGAAGAGGGTACTTCCTCAAATGTCTCATGGTCCTGTATTAAATGAGCAAGTCAGAAAGATCCTAGACTCCTCTACTATGTAGTTCTCAAGCTTGGGAAATGCTTAGAGAGAAATTACTATGGCAGACTTAGGATATCTGAGGTCAAGAAGTTTGCAAAGATGTCAAGGACCCCAGCTGGGAACCTCCTGCCACATCTTAAGCCCAGAGGAGTAAGCATGTTTACCAATCACATGTCCTGAGCTGAGCCTCAGAGCCAGCGCTTCTGCCACTTCACCTCAGGGAAGAGAGAGCTATTTCTGCCCTTCCAGTCATGCATGGGAGAATGTTCATACCACAGACTCCTAGTCAGGGACTTGAATTAGAAAACTTTGAGAGTTAGTAGATGAACGTGCCAAGTTGCTCATAGATTGCTTACAGTTCATGAAGGTTCATGTCATAAACATGACCATGTTCTCACATGTAAGGTGAGACTGAGGTTTACGGAATCTAGCATAAGGCCCACTGTAGCTGTGTGACTTCAGGTGAGTCATCTGCTCTTTTGTAAAATGAGGCTAGTAGAGGCTGCTTCAATTAAAATTTTAAAGTTGTTGGGTGGGATAATAGGAACCTGTCTGTGAATATGGTGTATGAATTTTAGAGGGTGGACCACAGGACACTTTCTTTGCATCACTGTTCCCATGTGGTAGAAACAACGCTACAAGTTTTCTCTGACTGATGTCTCCTGATCTCACAGTTTTACCTCAACCAGGTGACAGGTAAATATAAAAGTAAATATAACCCATCCTGGCCATCCTTTGGTTTCTTTGCACGTTTGGCAGCCTATATAGGTTGACATCTTGTCCATAGAAGAGACCTTGGCTGACTTCACCTCTCCAGGCACTATCCGCTGCCTGAAGCTGTCTTCTTATTCTCCGCAGTCATTATCTGTATTCATGGAGAATCAGAGTTCCAGGAGTACCTCCATTCTTGCCCAAAACTGGCATATATATGGAGATCTTCAATGTCTTAATTCTGGGAAAGTAAAAGTGAAGCTACTGTAGGAGCTCCAAGAACAAATTTGGGCACAGGAAGCACCCTTCAGATAGTGTCGCATGGCCAGCATAAGTACATTTCTTTACAAGGCTGGGGGTCGTTATGTTCAGCCCAGCAAGTAAAGTGGGAATACAAAAACCACACTGGGCTTGGTGTCAAAGAACCTTGGCTTCTAGTCTCATCCATAACAAGAATTGATTGCATGTGCTTGGGCAACTCCTTGTCCTGTCTGAAATATAGTTAACTACCTATTTCTTCAGGCATTGCCTTGTGATTTATTAGAGACACTTACAGCTTTCCAGCTGCATTGTGCAGGTCTGGATGTCCATTGGGAAGTTCTTGAGGTCCATTGGGCAGGACAAAATGAGGGTCATTCTGGTGGGAACAGTAAAAAAGTAATGACATCAGTTACTGGGGTCCAGAACTGAATAGCACAGACCATCTTTTCACCCTTCCACCCATCTGGCTTTTTCCTTTTGATGCAAAACTTCCTTGCGGTACATTAGGTGCACCTGATGCTGTAGAGCACATTCCCGTTCTTGAAGATGCGCAGTAACTTGTTATCTGTGGTCACCTCGTGAAAGTTGGCCCCTTTCTCATTGGCAAAGAAGAGGTCTGGCTTCCAGATAGAGTCGAGCATGGAGGGGTCTAGGTCCAGAGAGTCATCAGGATATTCTCGGTAGGCCAGGCGTGGGTCATTCCATTGCTGCCGCAAGAAGACATTTACCCGGTAGTCCTGGAAAGGTGGAGAGAGGGGCCTATCAGAGGCGGTGCTTTTCCCAGGAGTCCAATAAAGCCAATATGAGCAGAAGGGCCATGAGTAGGAAATGTTGGAGCTGTAACATCTTGGGGGCAGTAGGCATTTTCCAATAGAGAAAGGGCACTTTGGGCAAATATGGCAAAGATAGGAAGGGAAAAGACATTTGTTTAAGTACTTACTATGTGCCAGCCTCTCTACTAAATGCTTTTTTTTTTTTAGGACTGGAGGTTGAACCCAGGTTCTTGAGCATGCCAGGCAAATACTATATCACTGAGCCACATCCTCAGCTCTGAGCACTTTCCTCATACGCGTCATTTTATTTAAACCTCACATCAGTCTTGTGTGGAGAATGGTTTCATGATCTACTTTGCATATGAGTAACAAACACCAGGAAAGAGTAGAGTCAACCTGCTTAACATAGCTATTAGGTGGCATAGTTGGGATTTGAACTCAGGTTTTTGTGTGTCAAAAGCTCTGTATCAGGTTACTTCACATATTTGATGAACCGTTCTTAGAATAGTTCACATGTATCTAGGGAAACCCTGGACTAAGAATGCCTCTCAGGCATCAACTCAAATGTCCTGCCGCTTAAGCTGTGATCACAAAGCAGGAAGAGGACATCAGAAAGATGTTTGCGATGTGGTGAATTTCTCCCATTCACACTGGAATGGAAGTGGGGAATAGGAAGACCCCTTACCATGGTGGTCTCAGTGACGGAGCCAAAACTGTTGATGAAGATGTTGCAGGTCACATTCACAGGTGGGCCTAAGGGTAGCAAAGCACAGCCTATTGGCAGGGCATTCCAGAAAGCTGAGCACAGGTTCCTCAAGTCCCTGTATGAGCTTCAGATCAGGCTATTGCTGAGAAAAGACTGGCAACTACACAGACCCACAGGCAATAGGGAGCAGAGGCTGTTACTGAGATATAAGATCTAGCCTTGGACTTCCAGCCTCTTAAGGCCAGCCAACAAGTACTGGCTATGCAGTGTGCCACCCAAAATAGTAAAGATAGGAGGGGGTTTAGTAGATGAATGTTTCTTACCTTTGAAATTGGGCCTAATCCTGGCATCATATCCAGATGTTCGTCCCATAAGCTTGTCCAAGAAATCAGAGGGGGACATGGGCTGGGATCCTTTGGGCCCAGATTTGACATCCTCTTTTGCCAAAGCCACACTGGACAGGAGAAGAAAAGTTTCAGGATAGTTGCTTTCCACATTTATCACAGATTGTGCTTTCCCATCCCCATCCACCTTTGTTGGTTCTACCCATCAGACAGGAAGGTAAGAGAGAATGGATCTCTGGTGTACTAAATGAGGAGAACAAAAGAGTTGTGAGCCAACATGGTTGCCCAAAGACAGTCTGGGGAAATGGCTTTCAACTAGATTATATCCTTTTACTCTTAATTCTCAGTGCATGACATTAGGACTGTTATCTCCATTTTACAGATGAGAAAACAGGTTTAAACAAGGTAGTTACTTTCCCAAAGTCTTAAAACTTCTGAGTGACACAGTCAGTGCTCAAACACTGGACTAAGTAAGTACCTATGTTGTTTTCTCTTCCTGAAGGTGCTTTGAAAGCGTGCAAAGAAGACTGACATCTCATCCAGTGTGTTGTTAATATGGGCTAGCCAAGGATAGGAGGGCCTTTAGGACAAGCCATTTCCCTGAGAGCTGGTATTATTTGCCTGGACTTCCTTTAAGATTTGCAGGAGTTAGAACCCAGCTTCTGTGGGAGTAGGCTTACTTTGTGCCATTCACCCATCTGTCTTTCCGTCCATCCACCTTCCCACTCATCCATCCATTCATCCATCCATCTATCTAATTACCTATATCTATCAATCATCTATCTATCTATCTATCTATCTATCTATCTATCTATCTATCTATCTATCTATCTATCTATCTATCTGTCTATCACACTGCAGGAAGCTATGTTTAAGTGTAGAGTCATGGCTACTACAGAGAGGCGAACTCAACTATGGTAATTAAGCAGGGCTCTATAGCTATGGGAGAGTTTCCCATTAGAGTGATCACACTGAGGTAAACTCCTATCTTTCTGTGCCGAGCGGCTTTATTTGGGGGAAGAAAGTATGGTTTGGCCTAGCATGCAATCTAGCCTCTTTTCTTTTGTCAGCCTTCCCCCTAAGAGAGCCAGGGAGATGGAGAAATAGATAAAGTTCTTACTGCACAAGCACGGGGAACAGCGTTCAGATCCCCAGGACCCAGGCAGAAAACTGGTGGACATGACAACACCCTTGTAATCCTCCCACTGGGGAGTCTAACTTTCCTGTGGCAAGCTGGATAGTTAAACTATCTAGAAACTAGCTAGATATGGGTTCCACAAATGACCCTGTCTCAATATGTAAGATAAAGAATGGTCAAAGAAGACACTTGACCTCAGTCCTCTACATATTTATGCACACATGCATGTCAGTGTACACACATGCATTTGTGCCCACACATAGGCAAGCATGTATACACACATACACACAGGTTTCCTTCTAGGAGTGGAAAAGTTCCTTCCACATAGCCACTTCCTACTAGCCAACACGTAGACTAAGCACCAGGGACCCAGCAAAGCCTTGCGAATAGAGGTAGATCTCAAGACTAAAGTCAGGCTAGACTCCTGACTAGACTAGGTACTTTGTTGCTGCATCTTAACTGTTATCACCGTGACAGGTGTTCTATCCATCTCCATGGCCGCCACGGCTGCTGCACAGGGGCTGAGCAGCAGAATCACTGCTGCCCTTCTGTGTTCTAGTCCACTTTAAGCCCGTGGGTCCCCTCTCCCCAATAAATCTGTGCTCTAGTCAGTGACTGATAGAATCATTAAAGGAGCTAAGGCACTGCATTAAATGCTTCACAAGCCTTATCGAGGTCAGTTCTCACATTAGTCCTCACTGATTATCTCTATTACAATTGGCTCTCTGTATCCATGTGATCCATCTAGGACCCCTCTCTAGATAACCAAATTTTCAGATGATCAAATGGTTTACATAAAATGGTATAGTCTTTGCAGATAACCTGTGCACATCTTCCTGTATGTATAGCAAATCATCCATGGGTTCTAACACCTAATGCACTGTAAACATTATACAAGTAGTTGTTTAGGGAATAAGGGCAAGGAAAATCCAAATGTGGACAGAGCAAGTGCCATTAAATATTTTGGATCTGTGATGCTTGAATGTGAAGATGTGGAACTGATGGATATGAAAGGCCAACTGTACATAGATTAGGAGACTGGAGATCAGTAAGGTGAAGGTGAACAGACTTCTCTAGGAGCCTATAGCTAGTGAATGGTAAAGCCAAAATTCAGATCTAGTGTCCGTAACTTCAAGAGACAATGTGTCTATCTTACTGTTGTAAGACAAGTAGCCCAGGATGATCTATTAAAGAACCAGAGTGAGAAAAGTTCAAGACCCATCACATTGTAACTTCTTAGAGTTCGTTCTTGATCCCAAAAGCAGGAGGAATCTTTTGCCCTGGGGACAGAGGCCACTCTGGCACCTGGCAGGAGTAGCCAGAGCAGGTGGCCTCAGTATGCTGTGGAGATCCAAGGAAGTTGGTGACGATCCTGGTACAGGCAGAACTCTGTGGCTTCCCCACAGGATGTCCACACTAGCCAAGTGCTTCTGCTACTGCTGTGGTTGCTGCTGTTGTCCGTCTGACACCTGCCTGCTGGGAGGCCACATGGCCCTGCATACAGAGCAACTAGACCTCTCTACTGTCATCAGCCTTCTCAGGTCACCTCTCCACTAATCCCTGTCCTAGAACTCTAGGACAGGCTGTGAATCGTGTCTTCTGTCCTAAAACCTGTTTAAGTTCCCCAAATTCTGAGATTATCTTGTCTAAGGAACCAAGACTAATTCTATCCACCCTTTCATTCCTGGAAAGTTCTGAAAGCTGACCGGACCTAGAAGCATCAAAAGCTGACAGTCCTCATACAGGGGTGCTATGAGTCCTCATACCCTGGGGTAGTATGAGGAGAGAATTTAATTAAGCTACGGGGTACTTGGGCAACCTTGAGAAGGTGACGATCCTTCTCTAGGCTTCAGTTTCCATACATTCAACAAATCACCTGAACTTAGGATTCTCTAAGAGCCCTTCTTGTTCTAATTACATCCAGTTAGTAAGCATACAGGGTACTTCTACCATTTGTTCTTAGATCTTAAGGCAGTCTCCCCTCTCCAAGGATCAGTAAGGCCCAACTTAGTGACCCTTTTATGTCTGTATCCTGTCAGCTCTCTCTGAGCTGTCATTCCACTTTGAGTTACTTTCCCCTTCTAAGCATACTGTCCCACTTTGTCCCCTTTCCTGTCTGTCATCATGTATCCACAAGCAAGGGGGCTAAAAGCATCTCAGAAGCAAGATGCTTTGGCATGCTCCTTGAGTTAGGAGGAAGACGATGTGGCTCTGGCATTGACTTTTTCCATTTTGTGATATATTACTTTCTGTTCAGCCAAGCCATAGCCATCTTTTCTACTCAGCATACCCTGTCAACCTAGACTAGCTCTGGTTATAATGAGAAAGAGGCAAATGGTCAGGAGACATTAAAAAGGAGCCCCCAAGAATCCCTTGCCTGCAAACCCAGGAAATAACTGCTACCTGGTGCCTCTCAAAAGGACATCGTGCAGCCATGTGTAAAAGGGCAGGGTGACTGCAGAAAGCTAAGGTTCAGGCAGCCCAGCTCCATCCTGCTGTGGTCCAGTGGCCAGCCTCTTTGGCAAGCATCTGACAGATGTTTCTGTCATTTTTAGAGATCCAGCTGGTAGGGAGATAGGGTTCAGTTATAGGACAAATGACCTCCATTTTAGGACTCTGCTAACTAGCCCCTCCCTAGGCTTATGCAATTTACCCATACAGGAACTCCTCTACCCATACTGGGGTCCTAGATCTGTACTGGACAGCTCCTGGGTCCTGACTGAGGAAGATGTGTCCTCCCCTGATCCCCTCCAGACTTGTTTTATTCCCAAACTTAGAAGAAACTGTGCCAGCTACCCCATCTGTTATCACCAGCCCCCAGTTAGTGTTTGCATGCACCTCTTCTTCACCCCACTGAGCTCACCTGAGGAAGACCTTCCCTGGCAAGGTCCAGAGAAGAAGGAAGAGGGTTACAGGAACAAGAGTTGTCATTCTGCAGGTACTTGGAGTCCTTTCTCAGCCTGGCTGCCAAGGTGAGAGCAGGTATCCCTGTGGGAAAGCCAACAGTATAGAGCCCTTCTCCAACTTGGACTGACTATGTAATAAGGAGCCTGTGTGGCTGGGCTAGGAGTTGAGCTCTCTTTCCTCCCCTGCCTCTTTTCTGCCCTGTCCCTAGCAGTCAGAGTCTAGAAGTATTCTTTCGCACTGAAACTGACACAGATAACCCTACCAGCTCTAGCTCCGGCTTAGGCTTGTCTTGAGCTGAGAAGGGCCTCAGCCTGTCAGTCAGGGAGCCAGAAAAGATTCTCTGGGTAGCAGTCACTCTCCAAACCCTGGAGAGTCTTGGAGGGGAGGGAGGAAGGAGACCTGTAGAAAGATGTTTCCCTCCCTCCTACATCCCCCTAGATGCACCCTCTGAAAGCAACAATTTAAAGGCACAGTCGCCAGCAGCTGGAGTGGGGTTCCCAGCTAGTCTGAGTACTGGGGAGGAACTTGGGCTGCTGAGCTGCTACTTGGGAGAGCCTGAGGTGTTAGGTCCAACCTCCAGCTCTACAGGAGGAACACTTGCTCACTCACACATAGTCAGCCTTGTTACTCCTGTACCCAAGAGCTTTCCTTTTAGTCTGGAGTCAAGATGGGGCCCTAGAGTAAAGTCTTAATGCTTTTTCTAAGAGGATAAAGATCTCAGAGGAGTTGTGGGGGAGCCACAGGGTATCCTAAAGATGATGCAAATGAGGTGTGGAGGAAGCTGACTGCAGGGGCTGCTTTTCTGTACCATCTGAATAGAGGTATGGGGAATGACAGCTCATGGTCTGGCCCTCTCTTTACCTGCCTGTCTCTATCATTCTCCTGTCCCCTTTAACCTGGTAGTTGCGCATTTTCCCTCTTGCTTGATTCCCCTCCCTCGGGTAATCTTTGTGGAGCCTGACTCCACAAATCCTTCCTCCTCAGTGAGTGTTCCCTAGGGCTGCTTGTGGGAAGGGACAACTGTCCTGGGGTGGAGGTAAGGGCTGAGCATGGCTGGGACAGTGACCTAGCAGCCTCACAACCCTGGGTGGAGGAATCACAGGAGGAAAATGAGGGTAGGGGGAAGACAGTGACCTAGCAGCCTCACAACCCTGGGTGGAGGAAGAGAGACAGAGAGTGTGACCTAACTTCCTCCCTGGATTTCTGCACATTTGCCCATGGTAACCAGATGCTTAAGCAACTCCATTTTCCCCTGTCTGCCTGTTTGTCCAAATTTCCCCATGCATCATCTAAGGCAGCACTGGGACTTCCCTAGCGCCCCTCCCTCCCTGCTTTGCTCTCCTCTCTTCCTCCTTCTTGCTGAAGTTTTCCATTATCCACCTTTTAAAAAAAATCTCCCTTTTCCTCTGTTCCTTCTCTGTGTTTCACCTCCTATGCCTATCTCCCTTCTTCCCCCCTCTCTTTCATTATTTTCTTTCTCTAGCTCCCCTGTATCTTAAATCTCTCACTCCCTCCTCTTAAATTATAGCAGTGAGAAACCAAGGGCCTTCTTTTCTTTAGTGGAAACTCTCCTGCCAGCCCTGCAGACTTTGTATGTGTGCTGGGGGTAGGGATCGGTACCACTTTATACTGGTCAATTTATCTTCTGGCTTGCTATACCCCATCCAGCCTTGTCAGAAAGAGGTTGGGGAAGATTGGATGTGCTTGCTCAGGGGGTCCTATTGCCTATATAGAGGGATTAATAACAAGGCATTCATGTGTAGAACTTGTTCAGTATTTCCCTTTTTTGTTGTGTTATTATTAAGGAAGGGGATTTTTCAAATCATGGATGAAAGCCAAAGACGCGAATTTTCAAGAATAAATGCTGAAACACTGATGAATGAGCCGAGCTTTTGGAATTGGGACTGAGAATGTTAATGCTTCAGTGCTTATATTGTGGGTAAAAGCAATATACTAATTATGCTAAAACTAACCTCTTTAACCACCCTTTTACCTGATCACCCTTCCTTCTTATTTCCTTTAAGCATCACATACCCCACTTTTAGGCAGAAACAGAACCTAGAACCTCTCAGGGCAGTACACCAGGCTGGGGAGCTGAGGACAGGAATGCACTTGTCTCCTTTCTGTAGCTTCCCCACCCTCTGACAATGCTGATCCTGTCTCTTCCCTTGTCTCAGCAAGTACTCCTACTTCTCTGGGGTTGAAGGGCAAGATCCTGCAAAATTATCTGATCATCTTTTTTATTCCCCTGTTTTGTCTAACACTATATGTTCTGTCTTCCCAGCTCAGTTGTATTTTCACATGTTCCTACAAAGTACCCTTCTGTATATCCTGACCTATCTGGACTCAGTGTTCTTGTTGCTTTGTCTTGTTCTGTAAGTCCTGCTTTATAAAACTTACAGAATCAGCTTCCAAGTTTTCAGTGTTCTTGTTGCTTTGTCTTGTTCTGAAACTTACAGAATCAGCTTCCAAATTTTCAGTGTTCTTGTTGCTTTGTCTTGTTCTGTAAGCAGGGGCAGACTCCAAATAAAGAAACAAAAAACTGCGTAAGCTGCTGCTTTATTTTGGCAAGAATCAGCTGAGATGCTAATTCCAAAATTTGGTGTACCAAAAAGAAAGCCATTTTTCCAAAATGATGGGGGGAGGGTACAAAGTCATGTCTAACCTTGACCTATAACTGCTTTTCCTTCTCACTAGCACACTATGATGCACATGAATCCCCATGTTCCCAAAAGTACTGTGTCTTTTCCAGTTTGGCAACTGGATGCTACATTGGCAAGAGAACTGGCTTCTATGCATTGCTGAGGTGGTATAGAAGTTACCATAGGCAATGTGTTTTTAATATTTTGTCTTGAGAAAAATTACTTCTGTAATTATAGCAGTGTAAGTGTTAAAAGTGCATTCAACACACTTTCACAAATGTTGAATTCCACAAAGGGAAGCCATAAGTTTCAGTCCTTTGCAGCTGCACCCTGCTGACAAGCAGGCTTCCAGAAATATCCATGTGAGGAACAACATTTCATTATTGGAATAGGTATTGTTTGTAAAGTTCTGTGTCTTCTGGGCTACACTTGCAGAGGGAGCAAAATTGGAGAGTGATTTAGCATAGTTTCCTGGCCCTATTCCAATAACTATGGATGCTGTGGTCCTGATGTTACCCATTTCATTTACTGAAGTAGAGAGTGGACTGACACGTAGCTCAAAAGGTAGTCTGAACTCAAAGTCTAAGAAAACTCTTATGCTTAAGCAAGTTTTTAGAAGCAATGTGATAGGTAGTTGAAAGAATGTGTGTATGGAAATAAAAGATAGACACCTTTTAAGAATTCTGCTGCTGCTGCTGAGAGCATTTCTGGTGAAACTCCAAGGAACAGGGCTGCATCTTTTTTTTCTGTATGTAAAATGTTCTTTTCAGAGTTGTTTTTAGCTCTACTTCTGGTGCTTAGGAGCATTGGCAGCAGAGGCAGGAGGCCCTTAGCCCTCCAGATAGTAAAAGATGGGGCAAGGAGTATGGTAGAGTATGGCATCAGGGATTCTGCGAGTCTCACAGTGCTAGATTCAGGTGGTGCAAGGAAGAACAAAATTGTATGTGATAGATGTGTTCACAGTTCCCCCAAGCTTTGGAGAGTGAGAGTGACTGGCTCAAGTTCGATTTGAACTGCTTTCTATGAAATATTTCAGACATGGACTTTGCAGGAATAACTTGGGACTATTATCTCCTGGGAGGCCTGTGGAGAGCTTAGCTGATCCTTTCAGTCTTCAAGGGTGGGGCAGCTCTCAATACCAGAACACCAGGAAGTAACCCCTGCCTTCATTGCTGGCTTCTATATTCAGTGCCCAGGATATAACAGTGTGGTAATGCTCTAGCTAGGGAATGTGCATTGACTAGCACTGAGGTGAGCATCATTTCTCCCCCACTAATCCTCAGAATCATTTACTCCATTAGTCACTTCACGGCAATTTACTGGCTGTGCAGAAGTTTCATTAAGGTTTCCCACAGAGCTTGCATTCACTCTCCTTATCTCTTGGCTTTTATAACTCTTCCACATTCTAGTTCAGAGTTGATAGGACCATGTCATGACTCTCCTCAGAGCTACATTTGTTTTTGTGTCTGTCCATGCTTGTGAATATCTTATTTCAGTCATTTGGACATTGTTAATAATCCGTGGCTATGTAAAATAAGAGGTCCTTATATAACAAAAGCAACAGAACTTGGGAAAAATAAATATTTGCTCTGTCAAATGGATTTCATATCTACTAATTCATGCATGTGTTCAACAAAGATGTATTGAGGGCAAATCATATGGCAAGTGTTCAAGGTGCCAGAGATATGATAGTGAACAAAGCAGAAGTCTGTGTTCTTCTGTAGCTAGTGGGTTAGTAGTATAATTCCTTTTCAAGAGGGCTTCTGCATAGATTAGCCTCAGGTTCAGGCCTGGGAACCTCTCATAGCGTCAGAGCAGGTTACACATTACATGACATAGAAAGTAAGCAACTTTTCAGCAGGCAGTAGTGACCTTCATTTCCAGCTATTGTAGAATCTACCTGCCAGTGATGACATACCTCATCACTCTCCAAAATGCCTGTATTCTCTTCCATAAATCCAGCCCTGAACACATTCTCCTCACTAGGAGACTTAGGTGAGACTTTGCTGTGGGGCCTCCCTAAGTAGTTTCTAATTATTTAGAATTGTGGTTCCCTTCCTCATCCCTTTCCACCTTTATTTTTAGTTTTCTGTCTCTCTTCCTTTCTTTTTTCACCATGATGTTGCTGACACTGCAGGAGTAGGTGGCAAGGGAAACTTTACTTGGTGACTGACTATATAGATAGAGTTATGTACAAAGTTGAATTTGCAGTAGCTACACTAATAATATCGGTAGAGCTAAATCTGAAAAAAAAAACTAATTATATGCCAAGAATTAAAATGTAATTGAATGAGCCTAACCTCGAACTCCCACAGGGCTCATAGTCTGAGTATGTACATGTGTGTGCATGCAAACTAATATACACACAGTCCCCTCCTTCATAATCTGAAGGTGTTACTCCCACTGCTAGCAATTATCATCCAAGAGTGACTGACTGTAGCTGAAGAATTTGGATTTTGATGAACAGACCTTTTGATTCGTAGCTGTGGTTTCTACATATGCTGTGCTAATGAAGCCCTTTTAGCCACGGTTACTTAGCCAGAATAATTGGAATCCCTGGGTAAGGTGCCAAATTGAACCACTTTTTATACCAGGAGTAAATTATTCATTTTGTGGAGTCATACTGTATACGGCACCAAATAAAAAATTTTAGTAAATATCAAGCACTTGAAAAGATCACCATCGATGCTAATCAGACATCAGGCTCCTCCAAACCTCAGCAGGCCACACACATCAGCCTTGGCTGCCACCACCTCCTGCAATGTCAGCAACATCATCGCTAGACACTAAGTGTTGCTTTGAGAAATCTGACTTCTCTTTTCTACCCTTGTCAGTTTCTTTCTGTAACCTTCACATTGCCTTTCTACCATGCCTTACATCCCACGTGTTCTATAATCCCCTCACTTCCCACAGCAGTATGCCCACTGCTGAGTCAAAGGCAGGTGCTCTTTCACAACTGCAAACCCAGTACAACTAGCCTCAATTATAGTCCAGTTTCAGGAGAGACAAATAGGATGCTGAGGTCTTGATATTTTCAGGCAAATAGGAGCACAGAGGCAGGAAATCAGCTCAGCTGTATCATCCTAAGCAAAGGGACTTGGGGGACCATGTGTTGTTCTCCATGTGTATCGCCAGGTCTATGAAATGGTAGAATGGAATAGAAGTGTTTAGAAGGCTTGCCGAGTAGAGGTGAACATTTTAACTTTGCAGAGAAGCACCCAAGAAGAAACAGAGTAAGAACAAGGGAGTTCAGCTCATGCAGGTGTACTAGAGGGAGAGAATTTTCTTTTTCTTTTCCTGTTTTTTTTAATGGCTTTGATGACAACAGAATGTTTGCTATAAATCCATTCAAAATCAAATAGCAGTCAGCAGCAGTCAGAAGAGAAAGCTAAAGTGATTAGCCTTGGATTGCCATGCATGCCTTCATTCTCAGCACTTGGGAGACAGAAGCAGGAGGGTATTTTGTTTTCAGTCAGCCTGGGATACATTGAGAGTATGAAGCCAGTTTTAGTAATATAACAAGACCCTGTTAACAAAACAAAACAGATAGTAAAAACACACAAGCAAAACAAAACCCACAGCAAAACCCACTCCTCTTCCACCACCAAAACACCAGGGTTCAGTCTCATGGAGAAGCTGTTACTCAACGCTGAAGTGGTCAGTATCTAGGCATTCTTTGTTCATGCTAATTGCATTGATTCAACCTTGCTGCAGAATTTAGTCTACTGTAGTCTCCAGAGGATGCTCCCCAAGCCACTGTCCTGAGTGGATTACCTTATCTGGAGAGACTAAAAAGAAAGTGTAGTTATTATAAGAGAAGCTCCAGTTATTAAAATGTGCTCAAATAAATCAGGGGTAAAAGAATCTTTGTTCCAAGTTGGTGGGATACAGAACAATTATCTGATACATTTCAGCATCCTATTTTAATTAGTCCTTCTTCGATTCATTTTACAGATGGGCAAACAAAATCTCACAATACTATACATGCCTGTCTGTCTTTTTAAATTTTCACTTTATCCCACTTCGATTTCCCCATACATAACTATATAATGTTTACAAATTGGCAAAAAATCAAGATAGACAATAGAAGAGATTATATAAAGCATCTAGTCTGTAGCTAGTGGTCAGGAAATACTTAGATATCTAATGTTCAAGTCTGTACTCTGTCTCTCCACTGCTCTATACTAACAAGCTGTTTCAGAGTGTCATCTTCCAGGGATGAATTGAAATCTTCTGATGCCCACCAAGATTACCAATGTTAATCTTTTCATTACTGCACAAATCAGGCAGTAGGAAGTACAGAATGTTAGATTCTTCACTGGACGTTATTCTACTGTGCATCTCCCATGCTCTCAGAAGGAGAGCAGAAAGTGGAAAATAGACAGCATTCAACTTTTGAAGGAATCTAAAGCCACCCTGGAGGCTTTTATATAAAGGGAACTATACTTCCCAGCCTGTGTTCTCCTGAATGTGGTTGTAGAATAGGCCTTTCTCGCAGAGGTCAAACAAGTTATCATGAACTCAGGAGATAAAGCCAGCCAGGCTCTGACGAGCTATTCAAGGTCAAGCAAGAATAAACTGCATTCTTAATGTTCACTTAAAATATTACAAGCAGTAGTCAAAAAATCAATGCCTGTTTCCTTACCAGACTTTTGTGTGGTTAGTAATGAAGTTGTCTCGATCCCAGTAAAGATAACTTTTCATCTACAAGGTGAACCATGGATAAAATTAACTCAGTTCTTCTAAAGGTCTTCTTTTCTCTCCAAAGCCGCATCCCCATGATACTAGATCTCTTCTGGCCTGCCTAGTAGCTTGTCTTACCTGTAACCATGATCAGTGAAATTGACTGTCCTCATAGTTAATTGTGTCTTAGTTAATTGTTCCCTCTCACCAAAAATAGTTAATTGTTCCCTCTCACCAAAAGCTCAAATTAGCCTGCTTTATGCTCTTTGACATTTCCACTCGTTCCTTCTCCAAAAGACATGCATGTACACTTCTATGCCATGTACTGCACTTCATAGCCACAATCTCCTCTTGGTACAGCACAATTTCAGAAAATCTGGCCTTCCTGAGTTTCTAGTGTTTAGGAAAGAGCCAAGGAAGACATTTTATATTAAGTCACAAGCCATTCAAATCATGCATTTATAATACACATCTTCTACTCTTTACTAAGTAACTTTTTCTCAAAAAATAAAAAGTGAAAATCAGAACTGAGATAAGAAAGACAAGAGTGGAAAGAAAGAAAAACAGTACTGGATCCATTTCTTGCAAATTTCTTGATATTCTTCCCATTTACCCAAGCCATATTATGTGTATTTGTGTGTGTATCTGTCTGTCTGGTAGTTTAAATGAGAATAATCCCCATATACTCATATATATGAATGCTTGGTTCCTAGTTCTTGAAAACTGTTTTAGAAAGGACTAGGAGGTGTGGGCTTGTAGGAGGAGGTGTCTCACTGGGAGTGGGCTTTGAGGTTTCAAAAGCCAATGCCATTACCATTTAGCTTCTCTCTCTGTCTTGTGCTTGCGGGTCAGATGTAATTTTCAACTATGGTTCTTGTGCTGTGCTTGTCTGTTGCTGTGCTCCCCACCATGATGATCATGGACTCACCCTCTGAAAGTGTAAGCAATCCTCCAATTCTGTATATACCTGTGTGAATGCATGCAGAGGCCAAAGGAGGCCATCAGTTATCTTTGCCTATTGCTCTCTGTCTATCTTATTATCTTGAGACAGGGTCTCTCACTGAACTGGACACATACTATTTTGGCTAGGCCAGAGAGATCAAGGATTCCCTGTCTCAGTACCCCAATGCTGGGGTACCCCCAATACATGCATTCACAGCTATGCCAGACTTTTTGTGTGAGTGCTGGACATTCAAAATCAGGTCCTCATTTTTGTACAGGCAAGCACTTACACTTACCCACTAAGCTGTCCACTCAGCCTTCTGAACCATTTCTTTAAACTGTATTCTTTGGGACAACCATCCTTTGCAGCTCTGACATCCATTATCTCAATACAGTGATGGACAATAATGTTTAGGCAGTGTCTTTATATAGAAACCTCCCCAGCATGGTTTTGGAATGCAGTATCATGCTCCATAGTGGGCAGAAAAGCTCTCCTTTAGCAATAAGAAGTAAGCAAGCAACGTGTAGTGTGGTGCTTCCTTTCCCAAGAGAAAAGTAGGTACATGCTATGGACAACTTTTGAGTTTCCTGCTTGAAGAAAGCCCAACCTTTACTGGGCGTGGTAGTGCAGACCTATAACCCTAGCACTTGGGAGGTAGAATCAAGTGGATCAGGAGTTCTAAGCTAGCTCGGCTACATAACAAGTGTGAGGCCAGCCTGGACTACATGAAACCTTGTCTCGAAAAGCAAAACACAGAACAAAGAAAGCCCACCCTAAGAGCATTGGTAGATGGTTCAGTACTCACAGATCCATTCTATCTCTAAGAGAATGCAGCACTCTTGTTTGTTGTATTGGGAACTTTCTTATGTAGAAGGGATTTCTGCCCCTACAAAGTTGACCTCTCTGTGCTAGATACTTTATATGGCACTTCCATGGGCATCATTTTGTTTGATTCATAAATATCTTTATTCCTAGAAGCAAGCTCAGAAACTGAGCATCCAGGTCTTGTAGACAGGACTTTTTGTCCCCTAACAACTTATCAAGTCTACGTGGAGCTCTAAGATCACCAGAGGCTGCCTTACAGAGAACACTAACTGTATGTGTTTAGTGAATGAAGAATGAGTGCTTTCACAAACTGAAGAAAGAAGAAGCTCACAGCTCGGATTCATCCACTCCTTTTCTGCTGTACTTCTGTGAACTTCAGCAAAAGACATGTTGTTTTGTGTTGTTTTTGGTAAGTGTATGGAGGCATATCTTTTTTTTTTTTTTTTTTAAAGATTTATTTATTTATTATGTATACAGTGTTCTGTCTGCAGGTATATCTACAGACCAGAAGAGGGCACCGGGTTTCATTATGGATGGTTGTGAGCCACCATGTGGTTGCTGGGAATTGAACTCATGACCTCTTGAAGAGCAGCCAGTGCTCTTAACCGCTGAGCCATCTCTCCATCCCCGGCATATCTTATTCTATTTATTTTTGTCCAAAATCTTTATATTAGCCAACACATACTTCAAATAGTGCTGATTAATGTATTTTCTTTGGCCCTATTATTCTCATTACTAAGTCAGGACAGTATGTTCCTTAATTCTCTTCAGAAAGTAGATAAAGTGGGCAGGCCTTGGGTAGCCTGCTTGGGTTCAAATCCTTCTTCTGCTCCTTATTATGTGACCTTTTCCAAGCATCTTAACTACCCTAAGTTTCTGTATCTCCAGTTCTTGTCTTACTTGTTTTGCTTTGTTTTTAGACAGGATCTTGTTATGTAGTCGATGCTGGCCTAGAACTCTATGTACCAGAGACTGCCTTGGGATCAGGATCCTCTGGCCCTGACCTCCCAGTTGCTGGGATTACATGCGTCACCACACCCCATTCTCTGCCCCTGTTTGTTAACTGAGAAAAGAAAGTCTATCGGGGTGGTTGTGAATATTAAGTGGACTAAGAGATACTAAACATTAGAGCAGGGTCAGACACAGGGCACTTAACAAATGATGGCTATGACTCTCAACCCTGGAACCCTTCTCTCCTTTCATTTACTCTGTGGTCTGAAATGGTTTTGCTATACTGTATTCCTAGCTTAGTGGTGACAAGATACCAGAACCGAGAATGTAGACATTGGAAGGAATTCCATTTAGAGAGCTCAGCTAGAGCAACAGCCAATACTTCCCAGGCTGTTGATGTTATGATTGATAAAGCATCCTGATAAAGCCTCCTGGATGAGGGTGTGGCTCTAGCAGAAGAGACAGAGAAATATTGCTAAGGGTACAGAGGACTGGAAATTGAGAGGACAGAGAAAAAAAGCAAAGGAGACATAGTAAGGAAAGGAAAAAAATGGGGATGCAGGAATAAAGGGTTTGTAAAAGATAGGGAAGAGGTAGAACTAAGGAGACACTGAATTGCTCCTGGAACATTAAACACAAATGAGGGAAAATAAAATTAACATCTTTACTGAAAAGAAAAACAAAGAAGTAGGAAATATCCTTGTTTAGAGAAATCTCATATAGAAAGGAGCAGGTGTTGGGAGCCTTTGGAGGTTGGTTACCATGGTGATGCTATATGTCTTCTATTCTATTACCTTGTGAATCTGTCAGCAGATGGTTTCTTTCTACTTTAGTTTCTAACATTGGTGTTTCCATCTCCAATGCTTTTGTTATGCTGTGAGACCTTCTGGCTGTTGTCTAGCTCCTTTTTGGTAAGGTGCACGTCTAGGAAGACAGTGGAGAAATTACATGCTGGGAATCTGGAGGCAGAAGCCTGTGTACCTCTTTTCAGATGAATGGGAAAGGCATGTTTAGCAGGCCAGGAATACCTCATGGATGGGGGGGGGGGGGTTGAGAATATTTTGTAAAACTTCCCTTTTTAAGATAAATTAAGATGAATACTTCCCTGGAAAACGTAGGTCAACAAACATCTTGGTTTGTTCAAGACTAAGGGATTTCCAAGGAAATAGAAATTTCATTGTTATAAAACTAAGTAGATACTAGTCAAACCAGGATTTTTTGGATTATTCCCCCATGGGGGAAAAAACCATTAAATTTCAAGTAGACACATAAAGATTAAAGAAGGCTCATGAGACACATTCACAATGTGACTGTGGTACCCGAACATGGGCAATGAGTTAGTAGTTTCATTTTTGCCATTGCCCCGTCATCCTCATCTTATATGTATTCATTATATGTAAGGTGATTCTCTGAATTCATATATTTAAAGCAACTGTGATGTGGGAAAATGAAAACTTCAAGACCCCATTGTGATCTACGTAATCAAAGTTCCTGTCACAGTATAGTCCAGGCACCTGTACTTTCTTGAGTCTTCCTCGTGATCACTTCCACAAAATCTGACATGAGTTCAAATGGGGAATGCTTTCTAGATAACTTAAATCCAAGGGTGGGCATCCAGATTTCAGAGAACTTGATTTCCCCAATGCAAAGGGTTTGTAAACACCTTGGCCCCAGGCAGAGGCTCTCCATCTTCACTCATCTTTCCTGTACACTTGCCTGAATGTTGCTTTGTTTTTCATGGGAATGAGGCTCAAACATCATCTCCACGTTCATGGCCTCTTACCTTGTCTTACATCCTGTCTCTTTGTTTCATTGCACTTGTTGGACTTTGTAATCCCACATCCCTGTATACATAAGTGCCCCTCCCTACTGGACTTGGACTCCACAGGGTTGAGGCAAGGACTGTTTCTCCGACTCCTATGCACTTGCATCATCTAGCCTGGGAAACATTACAGCTGAGTATTACTGAATTAATACATGAATGGCAGAATTGACAAAAGAAGCACTGGGGCCCATCTCAGCCTATGGAATAATGCTGAAAGGCAGTGTTTCCATGGGGCCAGTCCTAGATGCTCTCTTTGCAAGGCCTCTAGCAAAACCACCTTGTCCAGATGGGAAAATTTCTACTGTCCTAGTGTGTCCTAACATGGGGGAAAAGGACAAGAGAAAGAAAGAGAATCTCACGTCTGTTCTCTTCCTCCTCTCATGACACTCATCCCTTTGTGAGAATCCCACATTCATCATCTCAGTGAACCTTATTAACTTCCAAAGTCTTCCATTTTAAATCTCATCATGCTGAGTGAGAATAAGGGCTTCAGCATATGAATTTTATGAACGTTTAGTCCACAAAGCCATTAATGGGTCTGGGGAGATGGCTTCAGTAGGTTAGAGGTCTTGCTTCACAAGCAGGAGAACCTGACTTCAGATACTCAGCACCTCCATAAAAAATGTGCCATGGCTGCACATTTCTGCAACCCTAGCACTGGGGTGAGGTGTGGTGGAGAGAAGAGGATGTCTGGGTCTTGATGGCTGCCAGTATAGCAAATAAAATCTTCCGGTTCAGTGAGAGACCTTGTCTTTTTTTTTTTTTTTTTGGTTTTTCGAGACAGGGTTTCTCTGAATATCTCTGGCTGTCCTGGACTCGCTTTGTAGACCAGGCTGGCCTCAAACTCACAAAGATCCGCCTGCCTCTGCCTCCCAAGTGCTGGGATTAAAGGCGTGCGCCACCACTGCCCGGCTGAGAGACCTTGTCTTAAGAGAATAAGACAGAGCAACAGAGGACACTTCTGGCCTCCACACTTGTACCCCACCACCACCACACATATGTACAGACAAGCATACAGCACACACATAGACACAAAAAGTGTAATGGTTTAAAAGGTGACAAAGCAAACAGAAGGAAAAAGAGCCAAAGAAAACGTCCAAGTAGAAAAGCAGGCAATGCTGGGCCCCTTCTCCATAGGTTCCAGTGTTTAAAAACACTCTTATATTGCACCCTGAAGCACAGCAAACAGCAAAACCAACATCTTGGGAAAGAGAACAGGGAAGACTCACAGCTCCTGCTGGCCAGGTAAATACCTGAGAGCAAGGGACAGTACTCCTCTTATTGTACCTCTTTAGCCTGCCTGCTCAGCAATCTTGGCCCCTGAAAGAACGCTCAGTATTTATTGACTGCAGTGTGGTAGGAAATGGCAACCCTGGCCCCCATGCAGTATTCCCAAGGCTGCATATATTCTGAAGGGTTGCCTCAGGCAACCTGAAGCAAATGGCATGTTCCCTCTGAAGAGACAGCTGGGAGCACCTTGAAAGGTGAGACTCTAAGGATCAAAGGACTGTGGCCTCTGATGAGCACCCAGCATTCTGAGTATTCACCAGGGCCCAGCACTGGCTACTTTATATATGTCTTCAACACTTTTTGATACAGGAGTTACTGTTGCCCCTCTTACAGATGTGGAGAATGGGGCTTTGGCAGAATGAATGGGTTGTCGCCATCACACACTCAGGCAGCCACAAAGAGACTGTATAGTGACCATGGTACTAGTTGGGGCTTCGATCCTTCTCTGGTACTTTGGTCCAACCAAGACAACCTATTCTCACCATGGACTCATAGTTCATGAACAAGAACACTCACAATTGATCTAACCCCTTCCGGAGGTCCCTTTCAGCCTTCCTTTCTTTCTTAGGAGGCAGATGCTAGCTGTGCCACCATCTGCCTTCCTCTTAGGCTTTCCCTCTGGCTAGCTGTGGGGCTGGATGGAGTTCATCACCCCCATCCAGGGCTTTTAATGAGAGGCGTTTGTTTATACCCAGGCAGCAAAAATGAATAATTCAGCAAAGGAAGGCCAGGAATGGCAGTGCTTCAAAGCAAATTCCCTTGACAGTGGGAGAAGCAGGAGGAGGGCTACGCAAGCATCACTAGTAGGAAGCTAAGATATCATTGTCACAATCTCTTTGCCATTTTGGAATTAGGCCAGTTTAGGCTGCTATAAAATCTCCACTAATCTGTGGCTTTTGCCTTGTAAAGCAGGGGTCTCTTAATGACCATTGTGTATCTCCAAAGAATAGTATTGTCATCTCTGGGTGGGAGATAGCCTGCTTTCTGAATTCACTGGACTTTCAAGATGGTTAAGATTGCCAAGAGGGGAAAGAGAACAGAAGGGAAGGAAGGACAGACATGCCTTCAAGTTTGTCTTAAGCAGTATTTTAGTTTGTTCTTTGACAATTTCATACAATGTATTTTGAACTCCTCCCAGGCCTCCCACCCAACTTTGTGATTTCTTTGTTTTTACCTTCTTTTCCTGTCAAGTCTAGTTTGTGGTGCCCAGCTGTTCTTGGGAGTGGGACCTGTCCTAGTATATATCAACCTACCAGAGGTCACATCATTAAAGAAAACTGACTCCCCCTCTCCCAGCAGCTATCAAACGCCAATGGCTCCTTAACTAATGGTGGTATTTCATGACTACTCTCCCCTTGTATGCTGTAATTTTGTCTAGCTGTAGCTTGTGTGGGTCTTGTCTATGCTGTCATAATCTCCGTGGATTCATATGTGCAGCTGCTCTCTTATGTCTAGGAAGTACTGTTTCCTTATGCCTGATAAAATCTTTTCTCTCCCTCTTCCATGAACATTCATATTATAGCCCTTCCCCCAAGACTCACTTTCTTGTTTATGTCCCAGAGTATAAAAACAAATGGCACTGAAGCACTTTGCTGCTGGAATAGAAGCACCTTGTTGCTGCCATTGTATCTGACCATAAGCCCCTCCCCTGTTGGGCAGCAGCTATTGAAGTCATTCTCAGACAGCACCTTTGAGGATAAGACATAAATTGTTTCTCCTACAAGGTGATGTGACTGTTAGACCATGGAGAATTTCTTGTCAATTGACAGCTTAGGAGACAGCACTGAAGCCTTAGCCATTGTTTGCATAAAAAATGGCAGTGACTTACTGGGGATCACCATGACAAAAGCAGGGTTTCCATGGCTTTCAGTTCCATGGAGATCCAGTATAGTGGCTTAGGTTCTGGTTTTCTAGAATCAGAAAAGAAGAGATTAGACCTCAGATCTACTACTCCTTAACCAAGTGACCTTACAAAATTGGTGTACTCTTCTAAAGCCTCAGTGTTGTTGTCTGTAAAAAAGTAACAATAAGCAGAGCACCCTTGGGCTATTTGATAGAAGGGGTCTCTCTCTCTCTCTCTCTCTCTCTCTCTCTCTCTCTCTCTCTCTCTCTCTCTCTCTCTGTGTGTGTGTGTGTGTGTGTGTGTGTGTGTGTGTGTGTGTGTGTGTGTTTATAATTGACCCTTGTATTTGGGATATTTGTAGATAGAAAGGTGCATTCAACAACCTTTGAATTCTCACCTGATACCTTTTAGCCAGACTCATTTGCTAGAGTTCAGAGCAAAGAATATGGCTAAGGAACTGTCTGTGCCAAGCTAACTGACATGTCAAGTTGTCAATTAATGACTATAATCAACGGCACTTTCCCATCACCAGAGAGGCTTTAGAGTCTAAGGGACCAGAGTTTAGGGCCAGGCTCTGCCATTTATTAATGTGACTTTGGAAAAAATACTTAATATTCTTGAGTCTCATTATTTTATCTGTGGAAGAGAACTAATACTTTCTATCTCCCAGTATTATTTTTTTCAGATTGTGAGATTCAGCTATTCACTCAAGATATGAGAAGCGTATATATATTATATCAGGCACTGGGGGAAGAGAGATGCATTTTTTATCATTTATTTTTTATTTCTTCAAGTTACATCTCAATCACAATTCCCTCCCTACTCCCCCCTCCAGTCCCACCCTTCCACCCTCTTCCCCCTCAACCCTCCATCCTCTTCCTTTTTTTTTTTTTTTTACGTTTAAGGTATATCTTTCTCCCCCCAACAGCTCCCTCTTTCAGTCCAACAGATGGTTCTTTCTCTTATAACAATAAATACAATACAAAACAACAAAATAAATAGGCCACAATTATGAGAGTTATATGGCTTAGCATACATTCCCAATGTTCAGTCCATATGTATTTGGCACCTGACTTTAACATTCTACTATCTAACCATCTCCATGAGTTTAAAGTTCTATATCTAACTCAGCTTTCATACTAACTTGCATAATTTTAAAAACATCTTCTTAGATCCAGGACACCCTTTGAGTCCTAAACAACTCAAAATTTAACTGTGAGACTCTAGCTATCTATTCTTCAACCACCTCAGAGACCTGAGAGCGATAAATATATCTGATTATATAGGAAGTGCAGGGCCTGCAGATTCCAAAACTAAGAAATGACATACCAGTGGCTGCCTGGACAGTTCCCATTTTCTCTCCATACATTACAGCATCAATCTTCAGCCGTTTGGCCCCGTTTCTCTGACAGACATTGATTGTAGAGCAGGAATTATGAAGGACTTGCCTACCCTGTCTTGGCAGAGCTAGGCTGTCAACTTACCTGCTTCCAAGTTTTGTTCTTTTTGTACAGCATTCTGTCTACAGTTGAAGCAAGGAGTTTTTCTTGCCAAGAGATAGGCTTGCCACTAATTCAACCATCTCCCACTGGAGATTCTTCGATGCTCATCTTCTACTTGCAGTAGAATAGGGGGTGCTGTCAGGAGCTGACATGTCTCGATATCAAAAAAATCTTAAGTTAAGAAAACATCTTTGAATGCCATATTCTGCAGATCTCTGGAGGTTTTTGAAGACGCCCTATCTATCTCTTATATTTAGATAAGCAAATGTTGCTTGTCTCTTAGCAACTTGATTTCTGATTAGCTTAGAAAATAACTGTGATAGACTGTCATAGTACCTAACAAAATGACAAGCTTGCATGACTATTAGTTGCATTTCTTAATTATCCTAAACAGTTTATGACAGTTGGTAGCAAAAGGCCCAAACTTCACATTGCGTTCTTAAGCATTACTAGGTACAATACCTTTAAAAAGTGTTACCCTTAATTTTGTATCAATATACAAAGATCAATATGAATGTGGCCAAATACAATCTTAATTTTGTATCAATATACAAATATCAATACTGATGTAGCCCAATACAATCTTAATTTTGCATCTATATACAAGGGTCAATACCATTGTGGTGAAATATAATCTTAATTTTGTATCAATATACAAAGATCAATACTGATGTAGCCCAATACAATCTTAATTTTGCATTAATATACAAAGCTCAATACCAATTTAGCCAAATATAATATTAATTTTGTATCAATATACAAAGGTATAAGGGCATATTCAATAATCTGTCCTTTTTTCTTGATCTTTCCTATATTATGTCTATGTCCCATTTTTTTCTCAAGTCTGTTCACTCCTACATAGGAGAGAAAGAAGGATACAGAAAAGAAAAAGAGAGAAGTCCCTGGGTCTAACCTCCAAAACCCATTTAACAAGACCATTTAACAGCTTGTAGTCTCTTCCCCTAAATAACAAGATTTTCTATTATCCATCAAATGACCCAAGGAGGGAAAAATACCCTCCCCACCTTCTGGGGATGGGACATCAGTCTCTTAAAAGGACTTCCTGCTGATTTGGGAAGTAGTAAACCTGTTTAGGGCCCAAATAAGAATGAAAAAATGGTTAAAAATGTTAATAGAAGCCGGGCGTTGGTGGCGCACGCCTTTAATCCCAGCACTTGGGAGGCAGAGGTAGGCGGATCTCTGTGAGTTCGAGGCCAGCCTGGTCTACAAAGTGAGTCTAGGACAGCCAGAGCTGTTATACAGAGAAACCCTGTCTCGAAAAACCAAAAAAAAAAAAAAAAAAAAATGTTAATAGAATCGTTTGATGTTCAGTCCTTTTGTGTTCAGCTATTTAAACGTCCTCAGAAGTTTGTAGACAGAAGCTGAACTTGAGGACTTTACTAGAGTTCTGGCTGGAGCAGTGTGTGGTGCTGAACAATCTTAGTGATTTTGAGTTGTTGTGGTTGTAGACTTTTGAGGAAACAGCTATTGAGGAAGTCTGCAAGGCTGGATCGTCTGGGCTACTTGTCTTCTTTGGTGTCTGATCTGTTTTCTTCTGAGGTTTCCGTTGTCCAGTTGTCCCTGGATTCCTTGGATGGATGCTTTAAATCTCCTGGAAAGATAAGGACAGAGCCCTGCCCTAATCCTCACTCTGGGACACTACCTTTTTTTTTGGGGGGGGGGCATCAGGTAATATTTTTCCTGGAGCAAATTTGGTTTTTTGACAATATATAAAGTATTATCTTTCAATTCAGATTAAAGAAGAAATTACGTTGATATTTTGGAGCTAAACAAACCTTTAGTGTATATATTTTGAGATCTCAAAGGACAATTTGTTTGAATTTCAGCATGCCTTTTGTAAGTAGCTTTTAAGCTTAAATCCTTCCAAATCCTATGTGCCTGTCTCTGCATTCTAAGTATTGGGATCAAAGATATGTGATTCCCAACTGATGGGATTAAAGATGTGCTGCTCCACCACCCCTGGATCGAAGTTTTTCTCTATTTAGAGCTTGTTTTGTATCAGTCTGACCTCTGCTCTGAGATCTGCCGGTACTGTCTCTAGTGTGTTGGGATTCAGGGTGTATTCTTCTCAAATGATGGGATTATGGGTGTGCACCATCACCACGCTGTTCCTTGTAACGCTAGAATTTATAAGATAACTAGCACTATAGTGATCCTCCTGTCTCTGCTGGAGTTAAAGGAATGGGCTAATACCATGCATTTCATGTATTTTACCTTAGCTCCAAGTTTTTTCAACTCTTGAAGGTTTAGAAAACCAGGTTGAACAGCAGTAAACTTTAATTTATTTATAGGATTTTAAACCTGTTACCTGCTTTTTAATGCCAAACCATGAAAATATCCTATAAATCTACAGAAAAAGACTTTTAAGCTGCTATCAACTTTGTGTAATCTCTGTAGCCACCTGCAGTCTAACATTCTAATCTGAAATTAAGGCCATTTTCCTTTCATACCAGTAAGGCAAGTATACCTTTGGTAAATTATAGTTTGAAAATTTTATATTGTATTTTTATTATATTTTTTAAGCTTATTAACTCTTTTCTTAAAAAAGTATTATTTACTTCTAGAACATAGTTTCCTCCCTCCTACCCTCCTGGCCCCTCCCTTCCGCTCTCCTTCCTTCCTTTCCTCCCTGCTTCCCTCCCTCCCTCCCTCCCTCCCTCCCTCCTTGTTCCTCTACTTGGTACTCTCCTCCTCAGATGAGGTGGGCCCTCACATATACTCCCTCAGATCTTGTGTCATATGAGGGCCAAGAGCTTCCACTTGTACTGGAGCTTGATAAGACACACTATCTAGGGTATGGTGTTCCACTAACCTGCAGCAGATTCCATGACTCACTGGTGGGTAAAATTTTTCCTAGGATAGATATGCTAGGTTTCTATCTATTTGGGTGTGTGGGTTGTAGGATAGTTATACTGTGATGTATGGTTAATATCCATTTATAAGGGAATACATACCATGTTTATCTTTTTGGGACTGTGTCAGCTCACTTAGGATGAGCTTTTCTAGCTCCATCCATTTGGTTTTGAATTGCATGATTTCCTCATTTCTGATAGCTGTGTAGTATTCCATTGTGTAAATGTACCATGTTTTTTTTTTTTTTTATCCATTCTTCAGTTGAAGGACATCTGGGTTGCATCCAGTTTCTGGCTATTACAAATAAAGCTGCTATGAACATTGTGGAGGCAATGTCCTTGTGGTTTCGTTTCTAATCTTTTGGATTTATGCCCAAGAAGGGTATGGCTGGGTCTTGAGGTAGAATTGTTCCCAATTTTCTAAGATATCTCCAGATTGATTTCCAAAGTGGTTGCACAAGTTTGCAGTCCCACCAGCAATGGGGGAGTGTTCCCCGTTCTCCACATCCTCGCCAGCATGTGCTATCATTTGAGTTTTTGATCTTAGCCATTGTGACAGGTGTGAGATGGAATCTCAGAGTTGTTTTAAGTTGCATGTCCCTGATGACCAAAGATGTTGAACATTTCCTCAAATGCCTCTCGGCCGTTAGAGATTCTGTATCCCATTTATTGATGGGGTTATTTGATTTTTTTTTTGGTGTTTAATTTCTTCAGTTCTTTATATATTTTGATATTAGCCTTCTGTCGAATGTTGGGTTGGTGAAGATCCTTTCCCAGTCTGTAGGCTGCCGTTTTGTTCTAAGGACAGTGACCTTTGCCTCACAGAAGCTTTTCAATTTTATAAAGTCCCATTTATTGATTGTTTTAGTGCCTGAGCTATTGGTGTTCTATTCAGGAACTTGCTACCAGTGCCAATGAGTTCAAGGGTTTTCTCCGCTTCTCTTTTTTTAATGTTAGTGTGTCCGGATTCATGTTGAAGTCCTTGATCCACTTAGACTTAAGTTTTGTACACGGTGATGAGTATGGATCTATTTGCATTCTTCTACATGTTGACATCCAGTTAGACCAGCACCATTTATTGAAGATGCTTTCCTTTTTACATTATATGTTTTTGGCTTCTTTATCAAAAATTAAGTGACCGTAGGTGTTTGGGTTTATTTCTGGGTCTTCGATTTGTTTCCATTGGTCAATTGGTGTGTTTCTACACCAGTACCATGCTGTTTTTATTACTGTTGCCCTGTAGTACAGCTTGAAATCTGGGATGGTGATAACTGCAGATGTTCTGTTATTGTACATGATTGATTTAGCTATACTGGGTCTTTTGTTATTCCATATGAAGTTGAGAGTTGTTTTTTCCAAATCTGGAAAAAAATTGAGTTGGTATTTGGATAGGAATCACATTGAATCTGTATATTGCTTTTGGTAAGATGGCCATTTCTCTTATGTTGATCCTACCTATCCACGAGCAAGGGAGATCTTTCCATCTTCTGATATCTTCTTCAATTTCTTTCTTCAGGGACTTGAAGTTCTTATCATATAGGTCTTTCATTTGCTTTGTTGGAGTTACCCCCAGGTATTTTATATTATTTGTGGCTATTGTAAAGAGTGTTGATTCCCTTATTTCTTTCTCAGCCCATTTATCTTTTGTATAAAGAAGGGCTACTGGTTTTTTTGAATTGATTTTTGTATCCAGCCACCTTGCCGAAGGAGTTTATCAGCTGTAGGAGTTCTCTGGTGGAATTTTTGGGGTCACTTATACATATACTATCATATCATCTGCAAATAGGGATACTTTGACTACTTCCTTTCTAATTTGTATTCCCTTGATCTCCTTTAGTCGTTTTATTGCTCTAGCTAAAATTTAAGTACTATGTTGAAGAGATACAGAGAGAGTGGGCAGCCTTGCCTTGTCCCTGATTTTAGAGGGATTTAGTTAATGCTTTAAGTTTCTCTCCATTTAGTTTGATGTTGGCTATTGGCTTGTTGTAAATTGCCTTTATTATGTTTAAATGTGGTCCTTGTATGCCTGATCTCTCTAAGACCTTTAACATAAAGTGGTGCTGTATTTTGTCAAAAGCTTTTTCAGCATCCAATGAGATGATCATGTGGTTCTTTTCTTTCAGCTTGTTTATGTGGTGGATTACATTGATGGATGTTCTAATGCTGAACCACCCCTGCATCCCTGGGATGAAGCCTACTTGATCATGGTGTATGATACTTTTGATGTGATCTTGGATCCAGTTTGCAAGTATTTTATTGAGTATCTTTGTATCCATGTTCATAAGGGAAATTGGTCTGAAATTTTCTTTCTCCATTGGGTCTTTGTGAGGTTTGGGTATCAGGGTGACTGTGGCCTCATAGAATGTGTTTCTATGTTGTGGAAGAGTTTGAAGAATATTGGTGTTAGCTCTTCTTTGAATGTCTGGTAGAATTCTGTGCTGAAACCATTTGGGCCTGGGCTTTTTTTGGTTGGAAGACTTCTAATAACTTCTTCTATTTCCTTAAGGGTTATAGGACTGTTTAATTTGTTTACCTGTTCTTGATTTAACCTTGGTAGGTGGAATCTATCAAGGAAATTGTCCATTTCATTTAGATTTTTCAATTTTGTGGAGTACAAGTTTTTGAAGTAGGACCTAATGATTCTTTGGATTTCCTCAAACTCTGTTGTTATTTCCCCCTTTTCATTTCGGATTTTGTTTATTTGGGTATTTTCCCTCTGCCTTTTAGTTAGTTTAGTTAAGGGCTTGTCTATTTTGTTGATTTTCTCAAAGAACCATCTCTTGGTTTTGTCGATTCTTTGTATTGTTCTTTTTGTTTCTAAGTTGTTGATTTCAGCCCTGAGTTTGATAATTTCCTCTCGTCTGCTCCTCTTGGGAGTGTTTGCTTCTTCTTGTTCTAGCTCTTTCAGGTGTGCTTTTAGGTGGTTAGTATAGGAACTCTCCAGTTTCCTTTTGAAGGCACTTAGTGCTATAACTTTCCTCTTAGCACTGCTTTCAGTATGTCCCATAAGTTTGGGTATGTTGTGCCTTCGTTTTCATTGAGTTCTAAGAAGACTTTAATTTCTTTTTTTATTTCTTCTCTGACCCAGAGGTCATTGAGGAGAGAGTTGTTCAGTTTCCATGTTTTTGCAGGCTCTCTGTTATTTTTGTTATTGTTGAAGTCTAGCTTTATTCCGTGATGGTCTGATAAGTTACAAGGGGTAATTTCAATTTTCCTGTGTCTGTTGAGGTTGCTTTGTGACCAAATTTATGGTTGATTTTGGAGAAGTTTCCATGAGGTGCCTAGAAGAAAGTGTATTCTTTTGTTTTGAGATAAAATGTTGTGTGGATATCAGTTAGGTCCATTTGATTCATGACATCTGTGAGGTTCATTATTTCTCTGTTTGGTTTCTGCATCATTGATCTGTCCAGTGGTGAGAGTGGTGTGTTGAAGTCTCCCAGTATTAATAATGTGTGAAGTTCAATGTGGGATTTGGGCTTCAGTAGTGTTTCTTTAATGAATGTGGGTGGTCTTACATTTGGGGCATAGATGTTCAGTATTGAGATTTCATCTTGGTGGATTTTTCCTTTGATGAGTATGTAGTGTCCTTCCCCATCTCTTTTGATTAATGTTGGTTGAAAGTCCGATTTGTTGCATACTAGAATGGCCACTCCAGCTTGCTTCTTGTGTCCATTTGCTTAGTATATCTTTTTCTAGCCCTTTACTTGGAGATAATGTCTATCTTTTTTGCTGAGGTGTGTTTCTTGTAAACAGCAGAATGTGGGATTCTGTTTTCGCATCCATTCTGCTAGCCTGTGCCTTTTTATTGGGGAATTGAGTCCATTGATGTTGAGAGATATTAATGACCAGTGATTGTTACTTCCTGCCATCTTGATGTTGGTGGAAATAGTGTGTGAGTGAGCTTCTCTTCTTTTGGTTTTGCTGCAGGCATGCTATCTGCTTCCTGTGCTTTCTTGTGTGTAGTTAACCTCTTTGGGTTGGAGTTTTCCTTCCAACATCTTCTGTAGAGCTGGATTTGTGTATAGATACTGTTTGAATATAGCTTTGTCATGGAATAGCTTGTTTTCTCCATCTATATTGATTGACAATTTTGTAGGGAATAGTAGTCTAGCCTGGCATTTGTGGTTTTTTAGGGTCTCCTAGATGTCTGTCCAGGCCCTTCTGGCTTTTAGAGTCTCTGAGGAACAGTCATGTGTGATTCTGATAAGTTTGCCATTATTTGTTACTTGACCCTTTTCCCTAGCAGCTTTTAATATTCTTTCTTTGTTCTGTACATTTAGTGTTTTGATTATTATGTGGCGGGAAGATTTTCTTTTCTGGTCTAATCTATTTGGAGTTCTGTAAGCTCCTTGTACAGAAAAGTTTCTCTTTTTTTTTAAGATTTGGGAAATTCTCTTCAGTGATTTTGTTGAAGATATTTTCTGGTCCATGGAGGTGGGACTCTTCTCTTTCTTCTATTCCTATTATTCTGAGATTTCGTCTTTTCATTGTGTCCTTGATTTCCTGATGGTTTTGTGTCAGGACTTTTTTAGATTTGACATTTTCTTTGACAGATGTATCAACCTCTTCGATTTTATCTTCTGAGCCTGAAATTCTTTCTTCCATCTCTTGTATTCTGTTGGTGATGCTAGTGTCTGTAGTTCCTAATATTTTCTTAAGGTTTTCCAGTTCTATGGATGTCTCGGATTGGATTTTCTTCATTTCTTCAACTTCCCTTTTCAGGTCTTCCATTCCTTTAAGCGCTTTATTCATTTCCATCACCTCCTTTGTAGTACTTTGTTGTTCCTCTCTGAGGTATTTGATTTCCTCCCTTAGGCCTTCTATTATTAATATAAGCATAGGATGAAGGTCATTTTCCTTTGTTTCACTCATGTTAGGATGTCCAGAGTTGTCTGTAGCATTATTGCTAGAATCTGGAGACATCCTATTGTTTTTTGTTTTTTTACCATGTTCTTGTAAATGTTCATGTGCTGACCTTTTGTCATTTGATTGACCCTGGTATTGTCTGTTTCTTTTGTCTGTTGACCTTGGTGCGCAGGAAAACTCCCTTCTGGGGGGGTGGTGTTGGATGATCCTGAGATCCTGGTGTTTACCTCCAGATGTTGGGCAGGTTCCTGTAATAGACTGACTGGCTCTAGGAGAGGAGAGTGGCTGCTGCTCTCCTCAACTGCTTGTGACCCAATTGGACCAATATACAGCGGATTAGAGTGGGGAAGGGGCTATCCTCTGAGGTCCTGGGAGCTGGCTGGTCTCCTCAGAACGGCAGGTAGAGCCGTGGTTGGGCCTGTGTTCTCCTCTCACTGACATAGTCATTCTGGCTCCGCAGCTAGGCTTACTATGCAGGCAGGGAGGGTGCTGGCCTCAGTGTGCCTGTTGCTGACTGCCTCAAATGCTTGGGTGCTAGGGTGAGTGATCCGCCCCAGTATTTGTGGAGAACACAGTTGCTGGCTCTGTTTGCAGTCAGTCTTGGCTCCTAAATTGCTTTGCTGTGACTTGGTTAGGTATCTGCCTTTTAGCTACAGTGCACACTGTGCCGCCATGTTGGAAACTCTGGAAAAAAAAAATGTCATTTACCTTTGCTCTTGTGGTGTGGCTGTTTTTCCCTCTTGGGTGTACAGGTCCATGTGCAGGCTGGATATCAGGCAGACAGGCGTGACCAATGATCTATGGCTAGAGCCGTGTGCTGGATCTGCTCCTGGGCTAGATCTACTCTAGCCGGCGCTCCTCTCCAGAGGGGTGACCAAGCTGGCTGATCTCAAGGGGGGTGTTCCCAGGAACTGTGTGAGCTGTTTCCCGTGGTGACCAGTCTCAGTGTTCACTGTGGGAATTCAGACACCGTCTGTGTTTCAAACTCAGCTACTGGACTTCACATTCACTCCACAGTGACTAATCTCATTCACCTACTACTCAGATACAATGATCTATGGTAGGCCCCATCTTGGATCCCTCTGAGAGATGCATTTTTAAGGAGGAATCTGTATCCATTTGCAAATGAGGACATTAACTCCATTAGGAAAATAAAATATGTAAGTAACCTTTTCCTAGAGGTGAACATGAACAAAATTCCCAGCCCCCTACCCCTGAGTTTTTCTGCCACAAATTACAGCCATCTTTGTTAAAGCATTAAGTTTGGGAAAGTTAGGAATTCAACCATACCTCTTCAGTATAGAACCAATGGGAGCTACCTAAGCATTTATCTCTTATCTGATCTGTAAGTCAAAGCCAAGTCATAGTGTGGGTCAATGACTCTGCCTCTTACCCAGTGCCTAGCTTTAGCCTCAGTCTCTTGGGGCAAGTGGTTACCTAAGCAGTAGCCAGTAAGAATAATACAGTCTGTGGCATCCCCTTCAAGCAGTGGCTCTCAACATGTGGGTCACAACCCCCTTGGGGGTTAAATGACCTTTTCACAAGAGTCACACACCTTGCATATCAGAAGTTTACATTACGATTCATTACAAGCAAAATTACAGGTATAAAGTAGCAACAAAAATAATTTTATGGTTGGGGGGTCACCATAATATGAGGAGCTGTATTAAAGGGTCACAGCATCAGGATGGTTGAGAACAACTACCTTGAAGACTGCCCACCGTGGCACATGACTGTCCATCCATGAGTCTCAGTGTCCTGTAATGACCAAACAGAAACAAATAAGGGCCATGACAATGGTGCCTGTGGGAAGGTTGGTGAGACAGAGTTGGAGGTAAGAGAAGCTAAGTTGTCATGAATATTTCCTGAGGAATGCATGTCTTCATTTCTTATTTTCTTTTAGTCCATTTCCTTTTCTTGCTTTTGGCCAAAGAAGGAGCAAATAGCTATCTGCTGCAAACAGCTGACTGGTCACCACACGTGCTTGACATTTCTCTTAGGCTGTAGAATCTTTCTTGGAAGAAAATTGTCAGGGTTCATCTTCGTCACCAAGACTATTGGATTTTAATAGAAGGTGGCATTGGAGACCCTCACCACCTTCCCAAGAGAATTCCTTAGGGGTGCTACCTAATGAAAGCCTACAATTCTTTACCTCAGTCTTCCCCTTGTTCTCTCTGGTGTTTCCCGCTTTCAGCTTTCATATATCCCAGAACCATCGTAATTTTGCCAAGTTTTGAAATCATTTCAGGAAAGGCAAAGCAGCCAGCCTCTGCTCTTTGTCACCTGGGTTGAATATGAGGAAGCCTGGAGGCTTACTGGTTTCCATGGTGAAGAGTAGGCCCTGAAGGATTAAGAAGCTGGGAGCTTGAGCTTTTTTGTTTGTTGGTTTTGATGAGTTCTATTTGCTTTATCCCCCTACATTTCCCTTTCCTTCTCTTCTGCTCCCCTCCTGCTTACCCCTCCAGAGTCTCAAATCACTAAAGCAAAAGATTTTTAGAAGGAAAATCAGGTCTCAATGCAGGTTATACTAAATACAGGCTACCCTGTATCCTGGTGAGGATAATTGGGGTGTGTTTGCCAATGCAGACTCTTGGGAGGGCCAAGTTTAGAATACAAGTTGTTATACCTTTGTGGCATGGTGCAGCATCCTGCGACAGGGAAGGACTCCTGTGGAAAAGGGAGACAGCTCAGTCCTGGAACTTTTGGCCTGTGTCTTCATAGCCCAAGGGATTCAAGATTTGGTTTGCTTTTTTGACAGGTCCAGGCATCCAGCCCACACAGTTTTCCTCAATTAGCTATTATCTCTCCTACTGCTGACCAGGATAGAACATATTTGTAGAGAAAGTGTGGGTTCTGGAAGGACCATGCACATATTATGTAATAATTATTGTTATCCTTGTTATTATTTTATAAATAATTTCCTTCAATTCATTCCATGTTTCTGAAAAAAGGGAGACAGCTAACTCAGGAAGATTTTTGTGGACTGGACTGCAATGAAAACTGACCTCCTTCTTAATTGGTACCCTGGGGCTGAAGGAGGAGCAATATGAAGGGAAGGAGTCCCTGGGCACACTAGCAAAGGCAGATCACAGCATATGTAGGAGTTTCATTGTCTGCTCTCTCTCACATTCTATGCTAATTACATAATGCTTCCTGGACTGGATGAATATAACAGAATAAAAGATTTCAAGCATTATCCTCAGACCCTTAGTTCAACCCTTTTATCCATCCCAGCATAGGAATAGACATTTCTTTTTAACCCTCCAAATGTGGATTTTTTAGCTTCCAAGTTCCTTTGTTTTTTTTTATTCTCACCTATTTGTGAATTTGTGACTGAAAGACCCCCGGCTAGTGCATGTCTGTTTGTTAAGTTGCCATTTTTGCCATGCTGTTGCTTGTTACGGAATGGGGACTTTCCAAACAGGATATCTGTTGCTCAGGGACTTTCCAAACAGGATATCTGTTGCTCAGGGGCTTTCCAAACAGGATATCTATGGTTAAACATCTGCCAACTGACTCACCGGCCCCAGGAACTGGGGAAACCAAAAAAAAATGTGCTATAGCCTTGTGGAATGCCGAGTTTGTCCTTAACCTGAGCCCATGGCCTCATTTAAATCAACCAATGAGAACCCTGTAACCATGCATCTGCTTCTGTAAGCCCGCTTCTTGCCACCCCAACCCTATATAATCAACCCCCGTCCTAGCCCGGCACGCTCAGTCACCCGAAGACTGTAGCGTCCGCAGGCGCCTGTGTAAACAATAAAGTTGCCTCTTGCACTTGCATCCGGTGGTCTCGGTCTCTGTCCTTGGACGCTGGGCCCCAGGGGCGGTGTCCCCGTTTCAGGGGTCTTTCAGTGACTATATACTCTTTAATCCTTTCTTGTATCCATGTTTATTATCCCTAATAGATGGCCTGTTTCCTAGAGGAAACAGGTTCTGTACCATAAAATCTACCAAAATCACTCCTGAGGGATCTAAATATCATAGAACCTCAGGGAATGTGTGTTAACTTACTGCTTATAGTCTGAGAGACAGGCAAAATATAACGTGTGATATTGGGAATATTTGTTTATTACATAGATAAAATAAGGCTAAATGCTTATCACTTGCTAGACATAAAATGAACTCTAGCAATATTGACGACTTTTAATTGTACAATTATTTTTAGAAAATGTAGGAGGATTTTTTTTTTTTTTGAGACAGGGTTTTCTGTGTAACATCCCTGGCTGTCCTGGACTCAAGACAAGGCTGGCCTTGAACTCACAGAGATCTACCTGCCTCTGCCTCCTGAGTGCTGGGGTTAAAGGCGTGCGCCACCACACCTGGTGCAGGTGGGTGGATTTCTTTACTATGTTAAAGTTCAGAGGTTTTCTTTTTTTTTTTTTTTTTTTTTTTTTTTTTTTTTTTGTGTCATGGGTTTGTTTTTTTTTTTTGCCCTGCTTTCCTGGACTCACTTTGTAGACCAGGCTGGCCTCGAACTCACAGTGATCCGCCTGCCTCTGCCTCCCAAGTGCTGGGATTAAAGGCGTGCGCCACCACCGCCCGGCCAGAGGTTTTCTTAAAGTGTAGAAAGCACAACCCATAAAAGAAAAGTGAATTTTTTTTACTGTAGTCCATTAAAAGTAAAGATCTTTGTTCCACTGAGGAAGCAACAAATGTACAAAGAGACAACTTAAAAGGGTGGAAGTTCAAATAAACAGAAGAAGCCATTCAGTCTCATAATCAGGGAGAGACTAATTAAAGTAGCTACAAGATGTTATTTCATACACATCAAACTGGTCGAATACTTAAAATGTTGTCAACAAAATAGGAGGATCAAGACCCTCACACACCGCTAAGGATTATGCAAATGCATACAGCCATTTTAGAATGAAATTTGAAAATTTGGGGGGAATTCAAGTTTTTATCTAACCTGTGACAGATCAATTCTATTTGTGATTACACACACTAAGAACTGTGATCAGATTATACTAAGTGGCTTCCATGAGAATGTTTTTTGTAATATTGTAATAAGGTAGATTGGAATCAATCTAAATAGTCACAAACAAGAGAATATATGAGTAAAATTCAACATATATAAAATATGCTGGGCTATTGTTTTAGTTCAAACAAACACATTAAGTCCTCCACAGATATCAGTAGAATTAGCTCAATAATTATTGTATTACATGAAACAAACAGCGAGAGATATGCAGAATAATACTATTTATGTAATCCAGATAGACAATAGTATCCACCAGGAATATCAGTGTAAATAGGAACAATGATAAAGAGGGAAATAAATGAAATAAGCTTAATTGAAGAATAACTAGAAATGAAATTAAACGAAATGGGCTATCAATAAACTAATAGTGATAGTGTGACTCAGAATTTCAGTAATTGCAAACCTTAGCCCCTGAGGAACATCCCCAATCCTGGAAAAAGGCAGGAAAGAAAGGACAGAAGGAAAAGAAAAGATGTAGTTTTGAAAAGTATTCAAAACAGTATCAGGTTACAAGCATTTGTTCAGCAAGTGTTTGTTTCCTTCTCCTGTGCCTCTTTCTTTTTACAGCAGGAAGTGGGAGTGAATAAGAGTCCTAGGGACAGATCATCAAGCCAAACACCTGGTGGCTTAGGATATTTTGTGCTGCTGTAACAGGATACCACAGATTGGGGGGGAAAAAAAAACAGAAAAGTATCTCAGTTTTCGAACTAGGAAGTTCAAGTTACGGTACTAACGGGTTCATTCTTCAGCTCTGGGGTATCACCTTGCTGTTGCATCCTCCCTAAAAGAAGACTATTATTCCTTCACATAGAAGAAAGCAGAAGGACAAGGAATACTGAGTTCATCCCAGTGATCTTTCTTTCTTTCTTTTTTATTTAGTGGTATTTATTCTCTCATGAGCACCACCTCCAAACATTTTTTCTTAGGCAATTAAGTTTCTAACACATGTGTTTGGGGAGGAGACATTCAGGCTAAAGAACCTGTGTATCTGAATATATTCTTGGATTCAGTTGGTCTCCCTGGGAAAGTGTCTCTGTTGAAGGGCACCTAAAGTGAAACAAGATGCCTTAGCTAAAGAACTTCATGGACCCTCCCCATTCTGTATGTGTCTTATTAGAATGTGTGCTTTGGCTTCTCATGTCCCCAGTCTTTCCATCTTTGTACTGAGAACTTGAGTCAAGAAGCCTAACCAGTAGGGCTGTCTGACTCTGTCAGTGAGGCCGCCATCTTCTTTTACTCAAAGGAAGGGAGAAACTTTACCTGTTTTTCTAAAAGAGCCAGTGCTATTTCTGCCTGAAGATTTCCCTGGGAGCTATGTATTTATTTCATGAGCCTCACAACCAAGCAACTTGGTATGTCATTTAAAAGAACTATCCCCTTTATATAGGGACATAGAAAATGAACCCAAACTGAAGGGGCTCAAGAAAGACTAACTCACTTCCTCAGTCTCAATTGCTGAAAGTCCATCAGTTTAAGCAAGTCTGGCTGAGCCAGAAGTAGTTCTGGAAGTAGAAGCCCCTAGGGACTTTTTGGCAAAAAAGAGAACAGAAGTGATGGGAAAGGCCCTCATTCCAAGGACATAATTTAAGCAAGACCAATTCATGAGACCCCAATTCATGACAAAAAAGGTAAGAACATAGTAGTGCATATTTCCAGACTGGCCCTGGTCTGTTTTATATCTGGAGAATAACACTCTGTTGTAGTGGTCCCAAGATAGAACTAAGCCAATTTCCTATAAACTTGGAAAGCAGTGTAGATCAGAAGGGAGCAGATGAGTATGCATGGGGCATAAAAGGGAAAAGCTTCTAGAAAGCAATTGCTTCTCATATTTTCATTTCTTCTGAGTCAGATCTCTGGTTAGGATTCTCAATGAACCAGTGTAAGGGATTGACATTGACCCTTTTTAGTGATACTAAGAGAAATAGGAGTCCTAGCCCTACCACACTGCAAAGCTGGTCACAGACTCGATCATGTTGTAAGTACCCATATTCATGTACATGTGTCTCCTTGCCTTTGCTTTTCTCTCTACCTCCTCCCCAACTCCCAAGCTGTGGGGCCTTCAGTCCTCCTGACTCTACATCTGTTGTCTTTCTGTCTGTCTTTGTCTCCAAGGTCAGACGATTAGGGTTTGCTGATTTTTAAAAATTTGTAAATATTTTGTAGGCTGCCTGCCCAGGAACACAAATGGCACAGGGAATTCCAGTCCACCTTGGATACTCTTTTGTCCAATGTCCTTGGTAGATTAAAGGAGGGAGGGAAAAGGGCTAGCACCAGATGATAAGGGAGTGTTGCTAGTTGTGTGCTCAAAAATTTATGGTTCGGCTTTTGTTATCAAGTTCCCCTCTTCTTCCTCCTCCCATTGGATTCCTCCTGGAGATAGGCACTGAGGACAGGAGAGTGCAGAGAGAAAGAAATACCTATTGAGTATGGAGTAGAGTAGCTACAGTATATCTATAACCATGATAGGAACTTTATATCTGTTTCCCTTGATGCTCACCATTGCTCCAAGAGTTCAATAGTGTAACACTCTCCGGGTTGTCGCGTCCCCCCTTGTCCAGCAAGGAATGACGCAACTCACAAAACTCTTCTCCAGCAGTTTATTCAGGTCCCTTGAAAACAGTCTTCTGAATAATGGGGCAGACCCAACCCACAGGCTAAATACTAAATGAACAGCCAGTCAAGTAAAGCCAAGTGGTGCTATCTTAGAGGTCTACGTATGCGGAAGCAAGCCAGATCAGCGGTCTTTGCCAGATATGAACTTATTATCATAAAGAGCGCTCACCGTCGGGCTGGTGGAAGGCGGAGACCAGCGCCATCTTTAGGGCGCGGCACTTCGCAGCTCTCTACACCGGGTTATAGTTAGGAAAACTGAGCTTCATAGAGAATAAGCCACCCCCTCAGGGTCTGATGTTGAGCTGTGATTCAAACCCAGGTTTAATCTGACTCCAGTTACATTAGCCACAGAGTTGCCATGTTAGGAGCACTAACTTACATTCCTGGCCATGTCACAAATATGTGTAGCTAGTAATAGAAAATTCTTCCTGGGCCTCAGTTTCCTCTGCTATAAAATAAAGAGAAACAACTTTATCCTCCCAGGCCTGGGGATTATAGTAAAGTCAAAGTTGGCTAGGAATATGGAATAAGAGGAATTCCTTTGGCTAGGAAAGAGGGAGGAAAATGAATACTGGTCCCAGATCTGGTTGCTGGAGTTTCAGTGATGGCATAGCCCTTCACTGTTTTGGTGGTACTTGATGAATCACTGTAGGTTTCTGGGCCTCAGCATAAAGTGAAGAAAGTGGCTTCAACATCCAGTTCTGTGGCTCTCTGATCATTTCCCTAGTTTTGAGCAGGTTATCTGATACTGGAAGGACTTAGTCCCATTTGACCTTTCTTTGGTATGCTCGTAATGACTGAGTTTCATATGGTTTTGAATGAACAGGAAAGACTAAACAGGCCCCCACACTTGCTATTGCCCCTCTTATTCCCCTCTCCTATGAGTTTTGATCTTATTAATTACCCATACTCACCTCCTTGTTATTAATCAGAGAGAAAAACTGGTGCCTTGGTCTGATCTTATATATCTTATGTCTTAATGCAGTTGCACTCTTCTATACTCCCTAAATAAAAAATTAGTGTCATTGTCTTCGTTTGGTGTCACCTGATGCTGTTCTTAGAGAGATGGGAATGAACTAGTCTAAGGCATGGATTGTAAAATAGAAGCTTGACAACCATGTATATCCTAAAATGTTATACTCCTAGTCAAATCTTTATATCATGCAACCCGATTCTATGACAGATCTTCTGTGCACACAGTACTCTGCTTGGTGTTAAGAAGGGAGCTGTTTTATCAAGCACATGGGAAGCTTCCTAGCTGGTGGTGAAACAAGTAACTCTCGTAGCACATTGTAGCATCCTGTGTGCTTGACCAGGACCTTCAGAATTCTTTCTTACCACCTTCTCAGAACCTTTTAGGAGATAGAACAATATCACCTTCATTTCTCAGATGAGGAAGCTAAACCACTTAAATATAATACACGTGAACCAACGTGCCTATGAAAGAGTTTCAAAAAGTGTGTTAATTGCAAAGATGTTTAATAGTATGTGATATACAGATTCCAAACACAAAATGGTGAGCCGTTGAAAGAGAAACATGGGAATGGTTTGCTGTTAAGCTATCTTATTCTTCAAGAACTGGGAAATCACTGAAGTGTGAGCTTTGACATAGAGGAATGAAGGCTTGTAGAACTGATGGGGCTTGAGCAGGATGAGCAGAGTCAAGAAGGATTAGGACTTCCTCTGGGGTGCCTATCTTGTCAGATTTAGGGTACCATAATAGAAGTGCACGGGTCTTCCCACAGAGTTATGCTCATAGTGTCTTGAAGGAGCCAGTCCTGCTGAGCGGCTGATGGTTTTCTCAGCCTCTGTCCTCATATGAGGTGTTCTGTGAGCCCCAGGCATTCTGCAGGTCACCCAGCCCCCAACATTCTCTCTGGCTTCTTTCAAAAGTGGAGCTGGAGGGCACATCTGCCACGTTCATCTGCTAACAAGCAATCTCTTCTCTGGTACCTTTTCTGCTGGAATAATTGAGCACAGCAGCAGTGTGTGTGGTAATGCGTATGGGCTCGAATGTGGGGAAAGTGGGGTTAGCAGTTCGTTGCCTGGGGTGAGATGAGGTTTCTTTCTGCTTCCCAGTTACCTTGCTAACAGCTTCCTTCTCCAGATATTTGATTTTACTTTTTTCCCTTCTTTGATTTCCTGGTCCTTCTCACATTCCTGATGGGGTCTTCCCTGTGCCCCTAATGCCACACTGTTCCTGAACCTTACCAGGATAAATTGTAGGACTTTCTTTGAAAAGGATGATGCCTCTAGGAAATGGGATAATAAGCCCCTGAATAAAGAGCACTAAGACTAACTCAGAAGGTAGTGGGCACAGGAGGGGCATTCTAGTCAGGTGATGTGCTTAGTGGTTAGACATGTAGAGTTTAGAGGCAGAATGTTTAAGTAAAAAAAATGATTTATGTCCTCCTGACTGTGAAACTTTATACAGCCTCAATTACCTCTGCTTTTAAATCAGGTGATAGTAACAATATCTTTCTTATATAGCTTTCAATGTATTTAAATAATTTGAGTCTGCCTTCTAAGGGCGAGGCTCAGGAGAATTTGTTCCCAATTTCCAAGCTCCAGGAGCTCCCAGTAGACACCTGAAGGGCCATGACACCTCCCAAAGGTTTCTGTCTAAGGATCAGCACCTCAATTGCAACCCAGTGTGATCAGCATTGAAGCTGTGAGAATGGCTAAAAAGTGCTTCCTGGGCTAGCTCTCCACACAGAATACATAATAGTTGCAATTATGGAAGGGTCTGTAAGACTTGCAGGAAAAAACGGGGTAAGGTGTGGAGGTGGTCACTGCCTGCAGGGACTGAGAAGGTGTCACTTTCCTCAGTAAGAGCAAGCTCTACAACATCACCTACCAATGTAATGTGCACAAAGTGGTCACCTCAGAGGGTTACTAGCCTGAAGCCTAAGGGAATGCAAGAGCCTCAAGTCAATGCTAACTCCAGTATAGAGAGAATACGAAAAACAGATAGGAGATCCAGGCCAACTTTGAGAAACAGAATTTAAAAATAGCTGAGCTATTTAGCTTTGTGTGTGTGTGTGTGTGAGAGGGGGGGGGAAGAGTGAGAGAGAGAGAGAGAGATATTGGGGAAGTGTTGGAGAGGTTACTCAAAGATTTTTAAGGGCTGTAGTTGAATTTCAATGGTACAACACTTGCCTAGTATGCAAGACACCTTAGATTTGATCCCCAGCACCATAACAAATTGCATGCTCCCATAGTAGGTGGCCAGTTACCCATCCACATATTGGCAACACCCTGTAAACTCAGTGGGGCTTTTGAAAAAGAACACAGGAAGTTAAGAGAGAAGGCTAGTAGCGGGGTGGGGAGGACTTGGAGAGGAGAGAATAGGGGATATGAATGATTTAATAACTAATCTTGTAAAACATAAAACTTAAATAAAAATTCTTAAAAGACAAGAAGATAAACATTTATTCTGCTCCCTTTAGGAATAAATAGGTGAGTTCAACCTTTTGTACCACTGCCCACATTGATCACGTAGCACTGCCGATTGATGATTTTCTTGCCACCAGAATTGTCTTTGCAGTAACCACTCTCACTCAAGCTCTGTGCTTGCAGTAGTTTTAAGTTCTGTTCTTTGCAGAGTTTGGGCATGCCTTTCAGCATTCAGTGGCATTGCGTTGGCTGACACATAACAGTCTGCAGCTGATCTCTGAGCACTGATGATACCATGACGTTGAACACTGAGAGTGGAAAGGGACCAACGGAGTTCTGGCCTATTTCAACTATAGGAGTCATCTTAGAGAGCTCCAGAGGATGTGGAGCTGACAGTCTAAGTCCAGAAAAGAGACAAAATATACCCCACAGAGCCTTCTAAGGAGTCAGGGACTCAGTAGAGTGTAGCTTAACTTGGGGCTTTTGTATTGTTTGGAACAGAAGGAGAATGGAACATTGAGCATCAACTGGTTCCTAAGGATGAAGTAAAGAAAGATACTGCTTAAATGACACCAACCAGGAAAGGCAGTAGTTGGGACAAGTGTATACCAAGCCAATCACTTTGTTACCAGGGTTTAGGAAAGAACAATAAAAACTACTATTTGTTCTATAAGAGATTAGTATTAGCTGGGTGGTGGTGGCGCACGCCTTTAATCCCAGCACTCCAGAGGCAGAGGCAGGCAGATCTGTGTGAGTTTGAGGCCAGCCTGGTCTACAGAGTGAGTTCCAGGACAGCCAAAACTATACACAGAGAAACCTTGCCTTGGAAACCAACCAAGCAACCAACCAAAGACCTTAGTGTTACTACTAAGCATCATATAGAGGGTTAGGGCTTCCCTGTACTGATCATTGTAACTCTTCAGATGAACATCTATTATGTGCATATGATATCATTCGGCCTTTCCATGAGCTCTGTGACTTGGGCATTAACATCTTCATTTTTAAATAGGACAACACAAACTCAGTAAATTGCCCAATATTGCACAGTGGCTGTGTATTGGGATTTGAATATAGTTCTTTCTGCCTTTAAATCTGGTGCTCACTATAGTACACTGCCATTCCTCAGGGTAGATAAACACTTCAAAAGCTTTTCTTCTAGGAGAAGCTACAGAAAAAAAAAAAGAATGTTCTGACTGTATTGGTGGCAGTACAATAGGATAAATATTGTAACAAGCAACACTCATTTTCAGTGGTTTAGTACAGTCAGTAGTGATTAAATAGCCTCATAGAAGTCCAGTGCTGCTTAAAAAGGAAAGAGAAGGGATAACATAACTTGCTGGACTTTAATCTACTCAGTCATTCTGGTCCAAGCTCTTTCCATAGTATTGTTTTGACATGTTTTATGTCTTTGGGGTTCTTGCCTGGGTACTCTGAATTCTGCCAACTGGTGAGAAAGAATTTGGAGGAGGTGTACTGTTCTAGTTTGAACTCTTGCTGTGACCAGACAACAGCTTAGAAGTGGAAAGTTTGGGGGAGGGGGCTTGTTTTTTGTTGTTTACACCTCACTCGTAGTCCATCTCTGAGAGAAATCAGAACAGGAACTACAGTACGAACTTGAAGGCAGGCCTTCTTGCTGTTTCACACAGCATTCTTCTAACTGGGGTATCAGAGCCAAGGAAGCCAGACAAACCATCAAGGAATGCTGCTTTTTGGCTTTTCTTTTTCCCTAACATAGTATTTTTACTGATTATTTAGGAATTTCACGTCATGTACCCTGATCACACTCACTTCTCAATCCTCCCAGGTCCGTAACCCTCTCTTGTAAACCCTTCAAAAAAAAAAGAATTAAAAAAAAAAAAAAGACCAAGTCCAATTTGTGTTGCTCATACACTCATTAGGACATGGTCAAACTCCAAGTGGAGTCCCTTAAAGAAAACTGATCCCCTCCCCACCCAGACCCCTGTCAGAAGCCATCAGTTGTAGAGAGGTACATTCCAGCATCCTTTTTTTCTTTTCTTTCCTTTTTTTTCTTTTTTGGTTTTTTGAGACAGGGTTTCTGTTTGTATCCTTGGCTGTCCTGAACTCACTTTGTAGACCAGGCTGGCCTTGAACTCACGGAGATCTTCCTGCCTCCTCTGCCTCATGAGTGCTGGGATTAAAGGGGTGCAACAGCATTCCTGGCCCACTTCAGCATCCTTATCACAATTTTTAAGAGTTCTCTTCAATGGCTTCCTGTCTAGGCTGTTACTTTGTTTTGGTGGGGGATATAATACCCAAGATCCTTTGCCCCACAGTGGGCTGGGCACTCTTGTATCAGTTGATAATCAAGACAGTCCCCCACAAGCCTGTCTGATCTGGGAAATACATCAACCGAGACTGCCTTCTCAGGTTTGATTCTAGGCTTTGTCAAGTTGATAGTTAAAGGTAACGCTGACACACACCCACTCTTGATTTCTTTGGGTTAGACAGGATTAAAGTACCCCTACACACATTCTGAAGATAAATCAACCACACATTACAAGGGAGTCCAACCTTTCACTACTTTGTAGAAGTGTTAATCTCTGAAACACAATTTGGGAAACTTTCCTCCCTCCAGTGAGGGGCTCTAATAAAATTTAGCAGTGCTTTAGGAATATTTTCATTAGTTTTTAATTGGTAACTTCTTTCTTATTCATTATCTTCTGTTTGGAAGAGAGGTAGGTAGAGGAGTGAGGTTCTTTTTTTTTTGAGACAGGATTTTACTATGTAACTCTGGCTGTATCGAAACTCTCTATGTAGACCAGGCTGGCCTTGAACTCACAGAGGTCTAACTTTCTTTGCCTCTCCAGTGTTGGGATTAAAGAAATGTGTCAGCATGTCCAACCTAGGTTCCTTTTTAAAAGTGTGGGCTACCTTCACAAGATCAAGCCAGACAAAATCCCAGTGTGGGTGGGGGAGGGTCTCATGAGGCCCATCCGCTGAGAAGCTATTGACAAATGGATGTGTGCTGAGGAAGAGTCACCTATCTTTAGGAATATGAGCTCCAGTAGATTGTCCCACACTCATATACATACAGGCAGCACTACATGAATTCAGTGGGTATTACATTTAAAAAATGACAGAAGTTGGTAGGGGAAAGTGGTAGAAGGGATAGGAGAGGAATTAGAGGCTACAGAATTGGGGGGTTGGTGGATCAAAACACATTCGATGCATTATGAATACTAAATAAAATGTTTTAAAAAATTATGCAAGCTACATAGTCTAGGCTGCTGGGGAAGGACAATGAAGAATTGTGTCTTTGTTGAAGTTGGAGCTTTCCACTGGAAGGAGCAGAAACCAGAATGGTAGCTGTATGCGGTGACTGTGAGATAAACAATAAAGTAGTAGTCCAGATGGACAGAGTCAGCCTTCCACTCTAAACTCTCTTACTGAAGTCTGGGGGGTGAAGTCTCCGGAACACATGGATCATCCTACCTATCCCATGCCTCTCCTATGTCAGTGGTGCTCGCTGACTGCTTAATAAAAAAAAAAAACAAAAACATGCCAAGGAACTTTCCTAGTCTATGACCCTGTGAGGAGAGGATCCCCGATTTTTATAACCTCTCCATGTGAGATCTACCTAGCACAACCCCTGGCCCTACAAACACAGTGCCTTTATGGGAAGGTCCTGAATATGGTCTTAGGGAGCCCACAACAGCACCGTCTCACCTGAGTCTTAAGAAGAAGCCCCTGTATCTGGAATAGTTTGATCCCTAATGGCTCCTTCTCAAAACTCCACACTTTAGCCTTTCTCATAACACCTGACAGCATGGGTGACTGGGGAGAGCTTCAGTTCTACTCTAATGTAATCTATCACCTGCTTACCAAGCCAATCCAAACTAAGGACGGATCAAAATAAATTAGATTTAAATAAATGCATCCTCTAGGCCAAACCCCACTGTTCTCCTAATGTACATTTCAGACTGCTGTCCCTAAGGCTCTACTGAACAAACTTTGTTCCTCTCCCCATGTTCCTCCCTAACTGTGGGAGCTTTTGTACAGAGTAGTTATGCTAGGTCAGTGAATCCTGACACGTACCTAAGTAGGAACCTCATGACAGGGTTTGTGCCTTCGTAAGCCAGCACATCCACCCTTCCTCTAATCAAGAGAGCTATGCTTCAGTATTTCAATACTTGTTCCCAGCTGGGAAGAAGAAAAAATGAAAGTTTTACCCATTGGGGTGAGTCTACAGTAAGCTCCTTAGAATAGAAGTCATGTCTTACACTTGACTTTTATTCTCATTCCTAACCCTTTCCTGTACTTCTTGTGTCTGTAGCAAAGTGGGCAGCAGGCTGACAGCAGTGAAGATTCACTCCATCCTTGTAAGACTAGCTGCAATTCTCCTCCCTCAGCACTTAATAGACATTCTGCAGTGATAGCTCTGGCCCCTCCCTTCAGTCTCCCTGGAAAGTCCTGTGCTGAGCTAGCAGCAACCTTAACATGGCCTGCTGAGCTCCTAACCTCTATCAGCACCAGCCTCCAAGAGACCTGAAAAAAAAAGAGCCTTTCCTGTTTTTGTACTGTGCAGATATGGTCACGATGATTTTATTAACCAGGTAAAACCCCAGAAGAAACTAGACAACACATCAATATGCATCAGAAACCATAATACATACACACACACCTCACTTTCCCTTTTGTACTTTTTTGGTTAGCATGCAAAAATGTTTCATTGTGACATCTTCCTAATAAATGTTACTATATTTCACTCTTATTTGCCTCTGCTGCCCTACCTACCTGTCTTCTCCCATTGCTGATCCCTTTCCACACACTTACACTTTAATGTCATATACATTCCATTACCCTCTCTTGTTTTTCCTCTTCCTCCATTCAGTTCTCTTTCTCCCCTCTTATAAGTTACCTTTTAGTTTCTGTGTTTTGAATATGTATATGTTTGGAAAGGGTGAAGGGAGGTACTTTTTTTAAAAATGCAGACTGTATCAGTACTATACATTCAAACTTTAATTCTACATACGGAGAAAATATGGAACTTTGTGTTTTTCCATCTGACTTATTTCATTTCATATGTTCTCCATTACCCTACATTTTTCTTCACATGTCATAATTTCATTTTTCTTCACTACTGAATAAAATTCCATTGTGTATATGTACCACATTTTCTGCATATGAATACTTAGACTCTTTCCATATCTTCCATGTACATACATACACAATTTAATGACCTACTACTGTGGTTGAGGCTAATTTGAGCATTTAAAATTGTTGAGGATAGTAATTTTTAAAAAACATTTATTTATTCAAGTTACATCTTGTTCATGGCCCCCTCCCTCATTCCCTCCTGGTCCCACCCT
>CAJQZJ010000132.1:174089-234119 GCA_907164525.1 Lophiomys imhausi | reverse complement strand
CCTTTATATGTATAAATTTATGCATATACAAATATATAAGCAAAATAGGTTATAATTTTAAGGTTTTAACTATGTTTGAATATAGCTAATAGTAAGTGAAAATATTAATCATGTTAACCACGTGAAGGGATTCAATAAGATATCACAGTTCAGTTCATTGTGAACTTAGACCCCTCAAACATATGGGCATACTGTCATCTCAAAGAGACAGATAGAAAGAGTTTCTAGTGTGCTCCCTGTTAGCTAGGGTTATAATAACTACAAAAGATGTTTACTGTGCACTTAACATTATTTGACTAGGCAGTGGCCGATTTCAGAGTGAAAAAGGAAAGTTCTCAACTCCCTTCATGCCCCACTTCCAGTGAAAAGTGTACGAAGAGACTCCTACTCCACCAGTTGGGGTCCTTCTCTCCTCAGAGCTAGGGCAGCCATTCCTTCCCCAACCAGCTGTGCCCTAAGAGGGTTTCCTGAGGGCTCCTACTCGCAGTAGCATCCTCATCAGCTATGTATCAGAATGTGGGTGTGGGCAGAGTGAATATCAAGTGCGACAGGGGAGGCCAGCCTAACCATTGTGCTGAGGGCTACCTGAAATCAGTGGAAAAGACTTGAGTGACTATATGAAAGAGTTCTCAGATGAAAATTTTATAAAGTAGGCATGAAATGCATATAATTACCAAGTCCAACCATGCTGAAGAACATGGAATAAAAAGGCTTTCCTTAGTCCCCAAGTTTCTTCCCCTTTCTCTGGAAGCAGTCTCTTTTTTACCAGGCTAAGTGCACCCTTCCAGAAAGAGACATCCCCCTTGGGAATTTTTTTCTTTTTGTTTCTGGCATAGTCTGAATTTTAACTGTAATGACTCTTCTTTTTCAGACTTCATATTTTAAACATATGCTGAGTACAGAAAATAGTAGATAGTATAAACCTCCATGTTCTCCTGCAGTTGTAACAATTTTCAAAATTTGGCTGATGTTATTTTGCTGGATCTTATTACTACATTTTTCTGGAATGGGAAAAGCTCAGGGATTGTGACATTTGGCCATAAAGATTTCTAAAGTAAAGACTCTTTAAGAAGCAGTCCTATAGCTGGGGATGCAACTGAGTAGTGTCTGCATAGAATACTGAGGCTTGGAGTTGTATCTCTAGCAACAGGCACACTCACAGTCAGTCCTGGTGTTATGATCACACCTAAGAAGCACACTAACAGTCTTTTCTGTCTCCCACTTATTTCAAATCCAACAAGATATAGAAAAAACACTGCATTCTGAACACTCACTTTATACTTTGCTTTGAGGAGTGTGAAGGGTTAGAAACTTGGGCCATAGCAGTCAGAGAAGCCCACCCATTCTCCCTCTAACTATTTTTGTTCAGGAAATAGGCTCTATAGTCTGACATTTTTTTCAAAGCAAAACAATTGTTCCATCAAGGTCGAAACAATGAATCTGGACAGAGACATTTTCTAAAGGTAGTTTTGTCTTTTGCCTATTAGGTGGCCCTGGGAAAGCTGCTTGTGTGTACCCTATTACTCATGAAAAAGTAAAATAAAATGCATTCCCTAGAGTTAGGTGAGTATTGACAACCACAGAAGTAATTTTATTTCTGTTGTTGTTAGAGCTCATACATACACACCCTCTCTATAGGAACCACCCTAGCTAAGTTTTCAGGATCCTAAGTGGGTTAAATGAACAACTGATTTCTCCACACTGCTGTTTTGCATTCCTCAAGTGCTCTTTTCCTGAGTTTATTTATATGAATATTTTGGCTTCTAAACCACTTTCTTTACTCTATCCTAAGCCATTATCATCTCTCCCTTATAAATACACACACAATTTACCAGTCATCCCTGTCCTTCCTTGCATTGCTCTTTGAGTCACCAGAAGAGCCGCACCCTCCACTCTCCCGAACACATACTGTGCATTTTCAAAGAATGTGACATCTCTGGCCCTCGGCCCTCAGTTCTCTTGGCCAGAAAGGAAGGCATGGCCAAACCAATCGGCATAAAGTTGGGTGTGGAAAGTTCTATCTGAAAATACATAGGATTTACTACATGGCCGGCCACTCTGCCAGTCTTCTGTGCCAGGACTGGAAAAATGTGTAAAAAAAAACCCAGCCACCTGCCTTTCCACATTTGGCTTGTGATGACATGCTCTTGGGTAGGACAAGAGAAGCCTCAGCTCTAGCTGCTCAAGTACCGCCAGTTGAGCCCAGGAATTCACTGGTACTATGCCTTTTCTGTTTCCTTTTCCATATTCTAAGTAGACCACCACATTAGGCACTTGTGTGCTTGTCTAGTTTTCAGGGAAAAAGTCACTGGATTCCTCTGAATGTCCTAGTTCACTGGCGCAAAGAAAACTTGCGTGCTTGCTGGCCTTCAAGATTCTGGTACTGTGGGAAGATAGAGGAGAGAATGGAGCTAATGTTTTATACTTAATTGAAGACAGTTGCACAGCTAAACTAAGCTAGGATCAAGGGGTCCTAGGTTCTCCGGTGGTACTACTAGAACTGCCAGAAGCACACTGTTTACTAATGTTTTACAACCCTGCTTTGTTCTTCCTCATAGGCCCTCAAAGCCTGCAGCAGACTGCAACCATAAAGGCTGTTGGTGCCCTCTAGAGGAATTTTTGGGTCTTGCAAAAGCCCAGCCAGAATGGAGAAATTTTGTGCAGCTCACTTAGGAGACCCAATAAAAGCAGAATCTCAAACACAGGTAGAGTGAATGGAATTTACAGGGTCAGGAACCTTCTTGAAGACCTGAAAGAAATCCTGTAAGGACTGTAGGGAGGACTTAGAAGAAGGTTGCAGAGCGAGTATACAAGCAAGCTGACAGACAGAGCAACTGCAACACACTAAATCTGAGGGAACTGGGAACCTTAGGACACTGGGGAGAGTGTGACATAATCAGCTGGCTGAGCCCCTTCCCTAACCATTCCCAGAAGAGCAATGCAGAAACGGGAAGATCTGCCCCATCAGTGAGGAGAAAGGGAAGGAGGTAGAGAGGGAGAAACAAGAGAAAGGACAGAGATAAAATGAAGAGTAAGACAGTAGAGATCGTGGAAAGGAGAAAGGCCTCCAGAGACTATGATAGATAAGTTGGCATCTGTGAGTTTACTGGGAAATTATTTTCTTCTGAGTAGTACAGATAGTCCTAGATATGCTGCTGAGAATGTATGAGACGCATGAGAAGACTCAATCTGAGCAGTACCCCCCCCCTCCCCCCCAGACACAGATCTGCCTTGGGTATTTGAGCTTGAAGAGATCTTCTTTCTCATGCCCTGCATCAGAATCCTCAAAGTTAGGGTCAGTTCTTTTTGCTATCATCCCCCACTCCAGGGCTATCAATATGAGGAAGATCCTACAGCTGCACTTCCATGACAGGCAGCATCTGTGTCTAGAGGGCAGGCCTGGGAGGGCATGGGTCTTAGACCGTCACCAGTCAGTCATGGCCTTACTCCTGTCTGCCCTGGGAAGCTAGTACTGCACTGTTCTGCAAGAGGCAGGTACAAGGATCCTTCACCTTGACTCGTATATAAGCAAAAGATTTGTTTTAGAGCTAGCCTCATACACTGTATGATTCTGGACTCCAGTAGAATCTACCAGAGCCATGTGGGAGATTACAACCCCAAAAGAAGTCTGTAACACACAAGAACACACAATGTTTGTTTTCTTCCTCCACAGAAAATTTTAGATTATGCTCAGGTTCCCCCTTCTGTTTTCTCTTACCTCAAGATAAAGCCACGGACAAGTATAAAAGGACATACCTTGATTTTAGGAGTATAGAAATGACCGGCTCCCCTCTTTTATAGACTAATAATTTTTCTTATTATTTTTTTCTTTTTCTCATTTAAAGAATAACTTATTTATGTTTCTTTTTCTTAACAACTTTTCATTCAGGAGTTGACTCTTGCTTCTAGATCAAAAGGGTCATGACTGTCTGAGGGTTCTGAAGTGAGAGAGAAAACTAACAAAGAACCCACATAAGCACTTCTTAAGGTTCACCTGTTCTAGACAGTTCTAGAAAACATTCCCTAGCTAATATCACCTTTTATATTTGGCATTCAGGTCCCTTTACAGACTTCAGAAATCACTCTTCCCAGTATAGATGCTTCATATATTATTCCCCTAGTTTTACTGCTTGACTGAGAATTTTCTGAGAAGGACTATATTTTCTTTCTGCCCCGACCTCTGACTGCTGCACTCCCAAACACTCCTTGCTTCTCTTAGCCTTGTCTTCACTTTCTGATAAAAACACTATTTCCTAGGGAGAGATTTGACTAGTTGATTTCCAGTTTGTGATAATGTCTTGTCTCAAAGTTAATTCTCATTGAAAATCACCTACATTCCATGCTGGCTTTTTTTTTCTTTTCTTTTTATTTCTCTTGTGAAGTTGACACAGATCTTGCCCTCTCTTTTGTATTTCTGCCATGTAACTATATAACCATCATAATTCTGTCCTTCTTGGGCTTGGTTACAGTCTGTTCATGGAATCAACAGCTTGTTTTATCTTCATTCTTCTAAAACCAAAGGTTTTGAAGAAATTATTTTAAATGACACATTTTTCTTCCCTGTTGTGTTTCCCATGCCAGGAGGAGGAAGAATGCTTTTTGCTAATGGAGGGAGGGAAAGATCCCAGGGTCAAGTGCAGTTAGGAGTGATGGTTGGGTGGGGCATATTTGGTAGTATAACATGTAGGTTTTTTATCCAGACCCCCTCATCAGGGCTACCATTTCACATGGCTTCATATGCTCAGACAAATCAAATAGACCCAAGGATCAGTTGGAGGATTAGAGGACCCCTCCATTTAATTCCCACCCCCAATTTCACATTTCTAGATTTATTTGTAGCAAAGTGAAATTCTAGAGAAGCTTTAGGAAAAAAAGAGAAAAATCAAAATATAAAAATAAAGCAATTGGAAGTGAAAAGCAGAAAGAGAAGATGGAGCCCTTAAAGAAGGGAGTATCCCAAAGGAGGTGGGAACAAGGGGAGGAGAAGGGGAGGAGGAGAGGAGGAGGAAAGCGAGCCTGTCTCTTTAAGGGGGTTGGCTGTCAATCAGAAAGCCCTTTTCATTGCAGGAAAAGAGGACAAAGATACTCAGAGAGAAAAAGTAAAGGACAGAAGAAGGAGACTGGAGAGATCAGGATCCTTCCAGCTGAACAAAGTCAGCTGAAAAGCAGACTAGCCAGCAGGCTACAATTGGAGTCAGAGTGCCAAAGCCATGGGTGAGTTTCAAAAACTTTAGCATCGAAGATACAGGCACAAGAATTCAAAAGAGATTTTCCAACTTTGGGGCTTTGGGTTTCCAGTGGCTTAAATGAGTTGTGTCTTGGCATGTATTTTCTGTTTTAATTCCTTAGCATTTACTTTTATTAACTCCTCTTTTGCTGTACTGAGCATAATGCTCCATTGCCAACAAATTCCAGCAGTGCATGTGGAGTCCCATTGATCCTTGGAGAGAATGCCCACAGGATGGATGTGACCGTGTGGCTTCCTACCCCTTCACTTTCTTGCCCTTTCTCTTTTCCCATGATCTTAAGGCCCTAGTTATGGTTGGATTATCTGGAACCCCAGGTTCCACTGGAGGCAACTTGTATATTCACTGACCGTCAGATGTATCAAATTCTTGCTTCCCTGATACAAACTTCACAGCATGTTTGGCATCAATAGGATGTGAAGGAATGGGGAAGACTCTACTCAGATTGGCAGTGCCTATAGTGGACATTTCCAGGTTTAGAAAATGAAAATGCAGTTGACGGTGGTTTTACCATGTGGAATAGATATGGATTGTACATGAACATGCCCTTGTGCTGGTGTGTGCTTATGTGTGTGCACATGTGCATGTGAGCACACACATACATACAGCTCAACATTTCTAGTAAGTATCATGGACTTAACTTGAATCCCTGCTGTAAAAAGGAGCCTTCTATATAAGGGCTCTTGTTAAGTTGACTGAGACCTGAGGGCTATTCTGTGTTCCACAAGGATGGAAGCTGCGAAGTTCTCGTGTCCAGCAGTGTCTATTCAGATTAAGGTGTGTGGAGCATAAGGGTCTTTGGCCAGGCAAGATGCTGCAGAGATCTGTACATACTGTTCACATTTGGGAAAGATAAAAGTAGCAGCTGGAGACCGCCGCTCCCGGCGTGCAGCGCTGCAGCCCCGCCGGGCGCCTCAGGCAGGCAGCCTCGCGGGGCCGGTAGGGCCCGAGCAGCGGGAGCGTGGCGCTGAAACGGATCCGGAAGTCCTGGGGTCTGAGCCACACTAGGACCCTGTCAAAAAAAAAAAGTAGCAGCTGGAACACATCGCGAATGAAGGGAGATTCAGTTGCCCTGTGTGTTCACCATGTAACATACTAACCAGCAAATTGATAAGACCCACAGTTAGACTGAACTGTTTGTTGTTCACCACGGAATCTTTTTTCATCTTAAGTCACTGAGGGAACTGTTAGAAGCATATATGCAGGTAGGGTTGTTAAGAGGGGTCGCACTAGGCTAGGAGTCCAAACAGCCAGGTTTGGACCTCAGCTCAGTCTCTAATGAACTCTGCAAAATTGGGTGTGTCTCCTTGAATCACTGCATTATCACCTGGAAGACAGAGGCAACAATAACTCTTTTGTCTACTTTCAGGGTGGAAGATCAAGTAGTAATGACGTGGCAGTCCTGTCAATGTAGACAAGTCTTATAACCACTGTAAATTCTGATGACAGCAACAGCACATAGCTAGCTGATGCTTCCTCTTTCTAAGGCTATTGGGTTTTCTTTGTGCTCACCTTGTATATTTGTGTAAGAACCATTTGATCACCTGAGTGTGAGAGGTAACGTTGGAAGAAATCAGTTCCTGCTCTGGAAGCAGGAACCCTCTCTAATGTGAGCACAGGTGATTGAGCAGGTTGCTCCTCCCAAACAGAGAGGGGAGCGGAAGTTGAATCTTACTTCCTTGAGGGATAAAGCTAAGAAGAGTTAAAGACAGGAAGGAAGAAAATGATCACAGGAATATTTTCTTGAAACGGAGGCTGGATGATTTCCTCCAGAGGAAGGTCAGCACAAATTAAGGTGTCATTGATGATGTATATTTGAGTATGCCATACATGTACTAGGGATATGTGACCGAGTAGCCATTGTCTTTGCAATCACTGAGTAACACAGTGTCTGAGACAGTGTGAATTTTCAGCCATTTCTGACAAAGCAGTGGAACTATTGCTTCTGATGTGGAATGTATTGCTGTTTAAATATTGAAATAGACAAATAAAATTGTAGAATCTAGAATTGAAAGGAACATTGGAACTTATCTGAGGTGGAGCTATGTGTGGTGTCACATGCCTTTAACACCGTAGGAAGCTGAGACAGGAGAATCAGAAAATGCTAAAAACAAAACAAAAAGCATTGCCTGAGCCAATTTTCAATGCAGGATTCATTTCTTTGTCAATAAATTAAACATACACAAGTCTCTGCTTAATTACCTCCAGAAACATGCAGCTTATGACCTCAACCACAAACTCTCTTAGGATTGGAACTGAAGAAGAGAACTGAATCCAGGGTGTCTGAACAAAACAGGTTCATGGGCAGTGTAACAGCTTATTAAGATTTTATCCAGACTTGGCAGGGAGTTGCTTCATGTGAGTCTTTGGAATAACAGTGGGATTGAGAAAGAGCCAAAGAGCCATAGTGAATATTTTCTGCCCAGTAACAATGCCATCACTGAACAGCAAAACATCGACTTCCTCAAGCTTGTTGTCATCTGAGAACAGTGGCCGTTACCCTGGCAACCAGACTTCAATGCTTCCCTCCAAGAGTGGCTTGGAAGAACAAACTGTGGAGGCAGAGCAGAGGCTGAGTTCCACCAGGTACCTGAAGACTATCTGAATCCTATCAAAGGCACTACACGAATGCCAAGATTTTCAGAGAAATCAGACTTAGACCGGCATGCTAACTAACTCTTCCTAGAGACACTGACTAAAATGATCAAGGTCAGCCTTCACCACACCACTTCTGATCTTGTTCTGCCTAGCCAGGAGCTCTTGAAAAGCTAGAGAGATTAAGCAAATTGCCCTGCTTTCAGGGGCATCACCTTGGGCCTGATCTAGTACACCAAGAAATCTAGTCAACACTAAGATTCTCTAGGAGCTCTCTGAATAATGACATCTTTAACCCAGGGTGGGGGACAGGAACAGTAAAGTCTTCAGGTCCCAGCCAAGCCAGTGACATGTTTTTCTCTGTTCTGTGTTTGTTTGTTTGTTTGTTTGTTTGTTTGTTTGTTTGTTTGGTGTGTGTGTGTATGTGTGTGTGTGTGTGTGTGTGTGTGTGTGTGTGTGTGTGAAAGAGAGGTTGTATAGCTTTGAAAATCATCCCTCAAGTACAGTCTTTTGTCTTGGAAGAAAAAACACAAATATCTCTGTCCACAGAACTTCAGATCTAGAAAAGATTGTCAGGAGTGACCTGAAATGGAAAAGTCATAAGCCACAGTCAGTAAACAGAGTTTTCCCATCTTTTCCCACTCATGGACTCTACCCAGTGTCAGAGTTACATAAAAAGTTCAGCAAGTCCTTCCTTAGCCTTTGCCAAATGACTAAGAGTGATCTCTCATGGACCTCAGAGCTCTTCCAAGTCAATGACATCCCAAGGAAGAGAGTGGGATTCTACAGGTCATCTTCACACTTTAATTAAGGAAAGGGGATCTGATAGCTACACTTGCTTCCAGTGACAGATTGTTCTTTATTTCCTCACAACTGGACAAGGGCAAGACAATGTTCAAGGAACAGATTTTAACAATCAAGCTTGTATTTTGGCCTCCAAGTGTTTGTACATAAATTGGTCTCTCCCTCTCTGTCCTTCTCTCTCTCTCTCTCTCTCTCCCCCTCTCCCCCCCCTCCCCCCCCCCCGTGTGTGTATGTTTCTGTCTGTGTCTGAAAAAGAACATAAGAAGTAAGGTGGTCAGATGCTGTCCCTTATGGTGGTAGTAGTCACCAGTACTAGTAGCAGCAGTGATAATCCCTGTGCAATAAAGAGGTTGGAGTTCTTTTTTATTTAACCTTGTCCACATGACTTGACTATCAAGCAGGCTTGAATCCCCAGGTCTTAGTGCCTATAGAGCCCCTTTGAGCTCTTGAATAAGGGCTAATATAATATAGGAAAGACAAAGTCATAGGCAGGGCTTTATGCTAACAAGATGAGTCCAAAAGCAAAAGGCTTTGTCACCTTCTAATAATTGTTGTTTTACTTCTAGAACCCCCACCCACTGACCGCCATCCATCCCTAGTACCAGTCACAGCTGCTCTAGTATCTTGGCCATGTTAATGGATATAGGCCCTGATCAAGGAAGCCTCTGTTCAGGGGTTGAGGTTAAGGGGTGGATTCTGGGAGGAGGGGAAGACTGCAGTGCAGATTAGAGACTTAGGGAGATGGGACCAGTTTCTCACTCAAAGGGCTTGCCTGATGTTTAGCTCTATTGTATAGGGTTCTTCTATCTCTCCCTTTGTTAGCTGGATTCAAGAGACAAGCTGGGAATTGTGTGGGGCACAATCATTCTTTCTACCATTCCTTTGTATGAAGGCCTTCCTCTCCTCCCTTTGATGAGTTCCCAGATTCACACTGAATTTACATCATGGAGCTGGTCCTTGAGGTGTGCCCAGGGCATGGGAAAGGAAGGAAGGCTTTGGAGCACTTGGCTTCTGCTTAAAGAGACAGCATCAGGATCAGGATAGTCAGTGGGATGGACCTTAATCTGAGACTCACAATAGTAGTGTTGATTTCTGACAGAGAACATTGGTGAGAAGGGGAGTTCCATTACAGATTGATCATGCGTGTTTGGGGGACTTGGAGAAAAATATAATCAATTCTGAACTGTCATCATTACTTATATTTTGACCACAAGATTTGGTTACATCCATTTGAACACTAGATAATAGGTTGCTCTGGTTTTGAATTTGAGAAATAAATTTGTTCTCTCAAACAAGGTTGGAAGTTTTTTGAGGAAAGCAGTTGGGCTCCTAATTTCTTTCTTGTTTCTTGCAACATCTTTGTTACTAGTAATGTGTTTAATGTTTGTCCTCAAGCCACTCAGACACAAAGAAAAAGAAAGCATTAGAAAGGGTCATTAATTTTCTCTGTAATCATGCATCAAAAGGAGACATTTAAATCTCATTGAGTAGCAATAGTATTATGTAATTCTTTTATACTGACTCCACCACATCACAGTTTATACTTAGCTGGGGAATGACAGAATGCCTTTTAACATTCAAAACCCTGTTGACCCTGAGGTATTCTGAAACAGAGAGCTTATAGTTTTAGGCTGTTGTCCTCAAGTTCATTTCTTGGACTGTGAAAAAGCGAAATGGACCCAGTGGATTTTTATTCAGAATGCTTTGACTGTCAACTACTTTGATGAAAAGACAATCTCTTATATGTTCTGGATTTTTCCCCTGTTAGAGTTCAAATTTTGACTTTTGCTTGGGCAGACTAGCTGAGATTCTTTACTTCTATTGAACTTAAATGCCCTTAGAATAAACATTTCATCAGAATTTTGAGGAATTTAACATCTGATGCTTGTTTTGATATTGTTGGACTATTTTACAAGGTAGCAGTGGTAAATTTATCTACGGGCATTTGTATTGGACTCCACATTACAGATTCACTGAAGTCTATGTCCTTACTTCTTGCCTTGAACATCGCAGAGCACCTGAGCTCTAGGAAAGAAAATAGATAAGAGTGGGTATAAAAAATAAAGTATCAGGTGGTGAATAGAGTTGCTTCCAAAAGTTTGTCACCCAGTAAAAACACTAAATGTGCCATTTTCTGATTATTTTGATGACTGCCAAGTGGTCATATGTCCAAGATGATTAATCATTCTTTGTGTATCTCATTAGTTGATGGTAAGAAGGAAAACTCATCCTACATATAGATATATAGAGGGCCTCAGTTAAAGCATTGAGTAGATGTCTCTGTTTGACGGGCAAGAGGTCAAGTTCCTGATCGGACTTGCCTCGCATTAGACCATCCCATGGTAAAAGTGTTAGGGTGAGTGAATGGGCACAGGATGATCACTTGCTAGGGTAGATGGCTCTCCTTACCCCGGGCTAAATAAACAGTCCTGCCATTGTTTACTGGATCTGACCCCCTCCACACCCCCAGGCCTACAGGGCCTTGCAGAATACCAATGAGGTTCCTGAGATCTCTGGAGAAAACAAGGCTTCTTTTGTCTGGAGAAGTTATGGAGGGTTGTGTCCAAGGCTTGACCCTTTGCTGGAGAGAGAGGGAACAGTGGGGTCACTGACCTCTCCTCCCCCACCCCAGGCCTCAGAGACCTTTTTTTTACCAGAAGAGTCTAAGAGTTTGAGGGTGGAGAGGAGTTAAAAGGGCAAAGAATGAAAATGGTAGTGCTGATTACTTCCAAGCACCTTTTCTTGACTTGCAGGATACATGTAGTATCTTATCCTAATGATAGAAAAGAAGATGAATTTCTGGAATGTGTCCCCAAGACAGTGATCAGTGTTGGCTGTTTCATTTTTCTCTGGTGTACACATGCATGTCTTGTAGTCATTTGTGCCAGTGCGTATGCGCCCATGCGCATCATGGGCCAGTAGTGGGCATCCTCTTTTGCAGGGTTCATGTTGAGTGAGCTCAGCCTCTAGTCACAGCAGCACAGTGACAGACCAAGTCATCGCTTCTCATGGCAGCTGAGTCTACTGATAGAGGTGCTTTAGTGTGGGAAAACGGAAAGGGACCCAGTACAAATGTTTACCATATACTCTGACTTAGGCTTCTGAACCGTATCTCTAATGCAGTATACAAGGATCTTCAAAGAAGACACTCGTTGAAGGCCAGGGAAAGGCTGTCCTTTCAGTGAATGATGGGTCACAGTGCTCACTTATTCTATGGTTCTGGTGTAAAGGACAAGTGCCTCTGTGCCAAATTCTCCACGATATACATAATATGATTTTTCAACATCTGTTGATATTGCTCAACTTAGCCATAGAAATCACAGTATTTTTAAGTATTTGGGGTTTTAATAAAAACTGACCTTATATTAAGGGGATAAAGCAGTGGACTTCTGTTTCCCTTAGTATGTTGGCTTGGAAAAATACATGAATATAAAAGTCTAAACTTCAGAAAATTGTTTTCGTTCTGTAAGGAGATAAGGAGTTACAACATACTTATTACAAACTAGTACTTTCTTAGGCATATTTTCTGACTATGTGCATGTACATGCACTATGGGAATACATGTATGAAAACAACTGGCCCATATATGCATGTATGCATATACACACATTCTAAACATACATGTGCATATATACTATATATGTGCATATATTGTCTCAATATCTGATATGTCTATATATGCATATACATTCTATTTAAAGATCTTAATATTTTCAATTTTATACCTTTTGAAGATCTAGTGTAGAGGCCAGAGGTAACCACATGTTTATCTGCCTAGTTAATCATCTATTTGGCATTTGATAAGTTTCATTTCATATAACACCAGAACTTGGGTCATAGCTGCTTCCAGAGGTTGTGACTACTTTATATACCTTTCTTGTTTCTCAGCAACACTGGCACAGGGATGATAGTTATTAGGTCTGGGGATCTCAGGTATCCTTAGCACTGTGACCCCTGTGCTCCTGGGCCCTGTGTGTTTTCCTCATACCAGGAAGCTGCTGTGGCTATGACAGAAAGTCTCTTTGTGACTTTATTGACAGAGTCTCAATGTAATACAGAGGGCATAGAAAGTGGCCAAGCTACGATGCTAGGGAGCACAGGTGTAAAGCATTGAAAAATCATCAATCCTGTATTAAAACATTTTTTGTAGAAGACATCAAATCATCTGAAGCTGGAGTTACAGGCAGTTGTGAACTGTCTGACATGGTTTCTGTAGAAGAGCAGCAAGCATTCTTTTATTTTTATTTTATTTTTTCTTTTTTGTGAATTTTTTTGAACATTTATTTATTTCTTCAAGTTACATCTCAATCATAGTCCCCTCCCTCCCCCCTTCTCGATCCCACCCTCCTACCCCCTTCCCCCTCTCCCTCCTATCCTCTTTTTAAAATTTTTTTATTTAAACTATCTTTTTCGCCCCAACATGTCCCCCTTTTAGTCCAATAAAAGGCTCTTTTTCTTATAACAATAAATGCAATACAAAACAGTAAGAACAATTAGACAATAGTTATGAAACTTATAAGGTATAACATACATTCCTAATGTCCAGTCCATATGTATTTGGCAACTGATAGTAATATTCTATTATTTGTCTCAATGAGTCTAGCCCAGTTTCTATCCTAACTGCAGCAAGCATTCTTAACCATCAAGCCTCTCTCCACCTCCAAACCAGTATCTTTATCACTGTGTGCAAACCAGCCTTCTTATTATCATCACTCCTTGTCCTGTACCAGTTTCTGTCTTCTCTGGGTTCTTCCCTTCTCTCTAGACTGAGAAGGATTGGGCATCCCTTGCAATAGGTAAACATCATGTGTGAGAATATCCAGAATCATGCAATTTTCATCATATCTTCCACCTGGTATTTTCTTTCAGTACAAATTGACTGAAAATATGTCTATGGTTAGCACTTACTCTTTCTGAAATTCGAAATACTTTTCTCTCTCTGTAGCCATTTACTTTGTTTCCTGGAATTGTTGGTTGAAAATCTTACATCTACTTTATTCATCCATCCTCAGTAAACTACAGACTCCAATCTTGCAGAGTTTGTACTTTTTTTTTTCATATCCCATATAAAGTGCTGGGCACACTTATTCTGTAGTTGATGAATAATTAAAACAAGTCAACAAACTACAAAAAGTAAGAAAAGAGGGAATATTTTTCACCACCTCCCTGGATAGCTACTTGAATTATTTGACTCCTTTTTAAAACCCTTACATTCTGAGCATTAAAGGTGAGGGTTCATTTTTCAGAAGGGGATAAAATAAAGATTCTGGCTCAATCTCACATTCCAAATGCTAAAATCTGTAGATTCTCCTTTTGAACTCCCAAAGTAACCACTCTCTGTGCTTGGTAGCATGGGCTGCTTTGCCCAGCAGTGCAGTGTTGAGTGGACGAATTACCTCTTATGTATGTATATCTGACTTTGCCCCTCCTTCTTCCCTAGGCTTGTTAGAATGCTGTGCAAGATGTCTGGTAGGGGCCCCCTTTGCTTCTTTGGTGGCCACTGGATTGTGTTTCTTTGGAGTGGCACTGTTCTGTGGATGTGGACATGAAGCTCTCACTGGTACAGAAAAGCTAATTGAGACTTATTTCTCCAAAAACTACCAGGACTATGAGTATCTCATTAATGTGTAAGTACCTCCTCACCCCACACCCAGACTCATCTCTTTTTCCCTCATCCTGTCTTGGAGGTACAAAACTCATCAACATCTTAGTGACTAGTAGGGGACCAATGTGGAACCAGATAGAATTCCTGACATATCCCTCTGTGTACAGGTTCTTCCATGCCATGTTGGAAGCTCTAAGTAAGGGGACAGTGCCAGATTCAGAAAGGAAGTCTGCCTTTTTGCACTCCTCCCTGTTTTCTCACACATGGCCTGATTTCTACTGGGTATTTTTAATGGTGCCTGAATTGCTTCCACAATGGCAGATGGAGGTCCAGTGGCTGGGCACAGTGGAGTCCCTGGTTTTGGTCTGACACACTGCTTATGTATACTTAGGCTTACTAATAAATGTCCTGCTCCTAGAGCGAGTCAGGCTACTGTTCCTCCATGCATGTCTCAGTTTGTCTAGCTTATCTCTCCTATGGAATAGTGCTTCTGAAGGGTCAAGCAAAGAGTGGCAAGCTTGGTTCTCTAGGACGCATGCTAACAAGGAATAGGGAGAGAAGCATGTGCTCTTGGCCTCTGTCTTTATTTACTTCCATGAAGAAAAGGTGAAGGAACACATGAAAAACCTAGTGATTCCACTCAAGAAGCCGCAGCTACTCAGGCGTGCACCTTACTAACTGACAAAAAGACTGGTGTCCTCTGAATAAGGTTATCTGGACTTCTCTGTCTGTCAATGCAGGATTCATGCTTTCCAGTATGTCATCTATGGAACTGCCTCTTTCTTCTTCCTTTATGGGGCCCTCCTGCTGGCTGAGGGCTTCTACACCACCGGCGCAGTCAGGCAGATCTTTGGCGACTACAAGACCACCATCTGCGGCAAGGGCCTGAGCGCAACGGTAACAGGGGGCCAGAAGGGGAGGGGTTCCAGAGGCCAACATCAAGCTCATTCTTTGGAGCGGGTGTGTCATTGTTTGGGAAAATGGCTAGGACATCCCGACAAGGTGATCATCCTCAGGATTTTCTGGCAATAACAATGGGTGGGGGACAATTGGGTGTGAGTCTGTGGCCTCATCCCCACCCAAGGTTGGGTCCTCTCTGGAGGCCTGGCTTTTGAGTGAGGAAGCAATGGCTACAGCCGAACGATATGGTCAGGAAGAACGTGGTGCCTAGCCGGCTTAGCCTCACCTTTCGAAGGTTCCCTAGAAAATTTCCTCTCAAACTGAAAAGCATGAATTTTGTAGGATGCTTTGTACAATAAGACCATTTCTAACCAATCTGTTGGTATCTCTTTACTTTGTTCCTAGTAAGGACTACAAGAGTGTACCAGACTATACAAGAATCTAAAATGTTAGTCATGGGATTGAGACTTAGACACATAACCTGAAATGGAGAGTGGAGAAATTAAAGAATTGACTCCATGTCACAATATTCTGGGATTCTATACTACTGGGGGTCCCAGAGAGAATTAAGCTAGATCTGCATATTTCACGCTTATTGCCAAGTTTTAGAGAGTTATTCATTGGTTTTCAGTCTCTAGAGTTAAAGATCTTTTGGGGTCTGAACATGTGTATGTTGTGGCAATGACTTTTTGTGACCAGCAGTTAGCTTAGAATGGTTTTAACTGAAATTTAAATCTATTGGCATTGTTCAGTGACTGGGGAACAAAAGTAGTGTGGCAAAGAACATCCTGTAAGCTCAGCCTAAGGCACAAAATGGCACAACTTTCTTTCAGGACTTTTTTTTATTATTACATTTTTATACCTTCTCTGCCCTCCAAATTCCCTGAAGCCCTTCTAACCCAGGGATCCGCCTCACTCCAACTCCCACCTACTCCCCTTACCCTCCATCACACTTGGAGCCAGTTCTCTAAGAGATACTGCCAATGACACTTCCAGAAGTACCTTGATCACTAATTTCATTTGAGGGAGATGCCTGGAATGTGACTTCATTGGCACATGCTGCTCCAGGATCTTCCAATTTTTGTTTCAAGGTCTGCAAGCTGATGCTGATTTATAACCACTCCATGTCAATTGTTTTAGTTTGTGGGCATAACCTATGCCCTGACTGTTGTATGGCTCCTGGTGTTTGCCTGCTCCGCTGTGCCTGTGTACATTTACTTCAATACCTGGACCACCTGTCAGTCTATTGCCTTCCCTAGCAAGACCTCTGCCAGTATAGGCAGTCTCTGTGCTGATGCCAGAATGTACGGTGAGTTGGATGTGAGCCCTTTCGATTCCCTACTATTTATAGAAGCAACATGTCTTAGGCTTTTGTCTTAGGGTGAGGAGGGTGGTGATTATGGGAATATTGTAAGATGATGAATAAATGCATCTTAGTTTCTTACTCTCTTTCCACTGAATTTAAGAATGCCTCCCTCCCACAGGAAACACGGACATTGGGTGACATTTGGTCATCTTCATCATCTTCCTCCTCCTCCTTTTCTTCTTCCTCTTCTTTTTTGGCTGCTGACAGTCTTTTTCTCTGATTGACTACTATTAACAACACAAAGCAGCATATTTCAACACTATAACATTTTCCAATACCACCTTTGCTTTTATGTAAATTTTTAGAAAACACGACCATGCTTACTGTCAATATCAGGTTTACAGCCAGGATAGAGAAGGTAGAAGACTCTAGAGATAAAGTCTCCACATGGCCCTCTAGCCCTATGAAGTTTACTCTGGTTGCTTTCTACACTTTAGGGGTTCTCCCATGGAATGCTTTCCCTGGCAAGGTTTGTGGCTCCAACCTTCTGTCCATCTGTAAAACAGCTGAGGTGAGTGAATGATAAGGGTAATTTTGAAAACATTGGCTAATAACACATTAATTCCTACATGTAACAGAATTGGCTAATGACATATTAATTCCTACATGTAACAGAATTGGCTAATGACACATTAATTCCTACATGAAAGAGAATTGGCTAATAACACAGAAATTCCTACATGTAATAGAATTAGCTAATAACACAGAAATTCCTATATGTAATAGAATTAGCTAATAACACAGAAATTCCTACATGTAACAGAAGTCTCTCCTCATCACCTTCAATTTCAAGAATTATAGTATCTCCTTGTTGGACTTTGAATTACCAGATTTCCCTTCTACAAAATAATGGCTAAGTGTACCTGAATCAGGTACTAAGCATACTGATTAAAAGTAAAATATCTATTTACCCCAGAGTTGCACTGAAAATCTTACTTTCCCAAACTCCCCTCATTAAAAGAAAAATGTGTAGCTTTAAGTAAAGCTAGTACTTAGTGGTAAATTTTTCCAAATGAAAATGTTCATCTTGGTTAAAAACTTACCAAGAAAATGGGACGTGCACAGAGACACACATTGGCTCTATAAAATACTTTTAATTAGAAACTCCTTAATCTCCAGTAAAAGGTAAAATAAGTACATTTGAAAAAAAAAAAAAAGAAAATGCTTCATTGAGAACAGACACATACCACTGCAGCAAAAGAATAAAAACAAATCCTGGGGAGGAAATGAGGAAAAGCAACATCTTTAAGAAGAAAGTATTGACTTTAAAATTTGGGATCCTGGACACAACTGTAGGAAATGAGTTAATTATTTGGGATCATTAATCTCTTTTCTGAATCTTCTAGATGCTGTGGGTGTGAGTGGCAAATGGGAGGTTGACACTTAGGAAAGTGAAAATTTACATAGAGATACAAAATCAACATAAAGGAAAGATTTAGGCCCAGCCAGACAACTGCATTTACTATTTACAGCGAACCATGCTTTGCTTTTCTGGTATAAGAAATAATTCTTATGCATTTTCCTGCAGTTCCAAATGACCTTCCACCTGTTTATTGCTGCATTTGTGGGTGCTGCAGCCACACTAGTTTCCCTGGTAAGTTATTTTACGATTATACTAGAAAAGGTGTGGTTTGGGAACAGCTTGAGTAGGGTTAGGCTGAAGGACTAGAAGAGGGACTCTTTCTAACCTTGAAAGGCTGGAGAGAAGCTATGAGAAGGAACAGAAAGGTATGGGGTACATATTTCTGCTGTGAGTTGTCACTATCAGGATTTGCTGTATCCCAGGATTGTAGATAGTATAAACATCCTAATCTCTAGTGTGTTTAATTACTCCTGGGGAAACTGGAGGGGTTTCCTCACATTAGAACTGTTATGACTCCACTGCAGTTGTGTGCCTCACGGTCCTGTGGGTAATGGTAGTGCACTGCCAGTGCAGTATGCCCATTGTGCAGATGGAAAACCTCAGGCACCAGGGGGCAAGATGATGTACCTCAGGTCTCTGAGTTATCTACAAGGAGGATCTCCCAGAATCCTCCTCAGTACTGCAGAGGCCTTCAAAAAAAAAAAAAAAAAGCCAGCTCACTTGTACTTTGTGAAATCAATTGATGCATAAGGGAAAGAAGGGCTATGCTGCATGAAGTAGCTGTGTGTGTACTGCAAACACTTTACAACTCCAAGTCACTTACACATGTTGAGGCGACACAGCACAGGCATAGCCAAGTTCGTTAAGGAAAGGTCAGTGCTTAGCAGAACCTAGCTGTGGAATACATCTTTATTGATTAGGTAATTTGGTAATGCACTATTGTGGAACTAACATAAGATTTTTATTCATGTATATAGAAAAAAACAGGGATATGCTACGCTTTTTTAAAATTTTTTTCAGACTATTTCCTTTTATTTAGTTGTGATTTTATCTCAACTCTTCCCTGATTCCCAAAAGACTTTGAGTAGAGACAGCTTCCCTTCCTTCTGTCACTTATCTTTTCTCTTCTGTTCCCTACAGCTCACCTTCATGATTGCTGCCACTTACAACTTCGCCGTCCTTAAACTCATGGGCCGAGGCACCAAGTTCTGATCTCCCATAGAAGTTTCCCTTTGTCTAATAGCGAGGCTCTAACCACACAGCCTACAGTGTTGTGTCTCCTATCTTAACTCTGCCTTTGCCACTGATTGGCCCTCTTACTTGATGAGTATAACAAGAAAGGAGAGTCTTGCAGTGATTAATCTCTCTCTGTGGACTCTCCCTCTCATGTACCTCTTTTAGTCATTTTGCCTCACAGCAGGTTCCTGCTAGAAATGGGGAATGCCTGAGAAGGTGATTCCCTGGCTGCAAGTCACAGAGGAATGAAAGCTCTAAATGAGTTTGCAAGCATCTCCTGAACACCGGGATGTGCTTCCTTCTCAAAGGGCACTTCCATTGAGGAAAATAAAGCAGAAAGAAAGATTCTCAGGTAGAGAGCAGGAATGTCCTTGGTCTCCTTGCCTTCAATAGGAGCCATATATATTCTCCCTGATGCACAAAACCAAGAACTCACTCTCACCTTCCTATTTTCACTGAAGACACAAGAAAATAAAAGAATGCTAGCAATGCAATAGTATTTTCCCAAATCTGCCCCCTGCAGCTTGGGAGAAGGGGATCAAAGCAAGGATCTTTCACCCTGAGAAAGAGAGCTCTGACCCCAATGGCAATGGACTATTTAAGCCCTAACTCAGCCTACCTTCCTTACAGCATAAGGGAGCACAGTGTCTGTGCAGACAAAGGGACATCGTCTGTCCCTACACCTCATTAGGAAGAGAAACAGAGTGTTGTCAGGATCTTCTCACTCCCTTCTCCTTAACTACAGCTACCATGACAACCTTGTGGTTTCCAAGGAGCTGGGAATGGAAGGAAACTAGCTTACATGAAATAAGACTGTGACCTAAGGAGCAGCAGTTGGTGGAGACTAAAGGTGTAAATTGAGATGGCCCTCGGGTAGATGCAAGATCGCTAACTCTTTGGATAGTATATCTTTTTTTCTGTCAATTAGTTGTGTCCTCTGGCCTCTGGTATACCTTCACAATGGTGCTCTTTTCCTGGACATTTATCCATTCACTCATAGCAGGTGATTTGGAAATCTTGATTCGTTTCAGAATGATTCATGTTTCATATTTTCCAATTGTTTTCAATCTCTTGTTTGGAGTTGTATCAGGAAGATCTGGAGAATGATTCTTTGAGTAGAGTTCCTTTTGAAAAAAGGAAATCTGGATAGTAAGCATCACAAAATTATTTGAAATTGTCTAGTCCCATGAATTTATTGGGATTTTTCCACACATATTCTGCCTTTTGTAGAAATAGGCTTGGTAAATTTGAACCCCAATTTGAATAACCTGTCCAATATTTTCTTTTCTAACAAATGGCAGATTACTTTACTGGCTAATACTATCCCAGCATCTTGAGAATTAGGCTTAGCATTGAGGTTATTGTCTCTTGGTATATATAGGCCAAATAATAGATTGTACCAGCTGTCAGCTGTTCAGTTGGTAAGCTTCCATAGAGATTTGGAGATACAGAGAGGACAGAAGAACTCCCAGATTTCAGGCTTATCCTATATTTGTTAACTTTGCGATTAAAAAAAAAAAAAAACCAACCTCTGCTGTGTTTTTATTGAAGGAAAAGTTATTATAGATCTTTTACTGTAGTTTTGTGTTGTTATCCCCCAAAGTGGTTTCTGCCATGTTGAAGGAGATAGAAGACTTTACAAGAAGACACTTTGAGATTTGTTCTTGGGCCAGTATATAAGGTAAACTAACAGGATACACAAGAGTGAGGAGAGGGAAAAGGATCTGTAAGAAATCAATCAAGATCAAGGAAAGTGATAAAATCTCTCTTTTATTTTGTTTTGATTTAATAACATCATGGATAACCAACCATTCCCTGAAGACCTCGCTTGCATTCATACACACACATACACATACAAAGAGAGTTAATCAACTGCAAGTGTTTCCTTCATTTCTGCTATAGAATTTTGATTTTAACAACATAAAGAATAAACTTTTAGAAACTCATCCTACAAAATGTATTTTATAAAATTAAAGGAAATAAAATTAAGAATGTTCTCAATCAAGCATGGTGTCCATTGAGTGAATTGTTCTGTTTGACCTCACTAACAGGAACTTAATTATAGTTAGCTCATGGTGCTCATGTAGTTTTCAGGCCATGTGAGTTATTCTTACACTACTATGAAAAATGTAATATATACATATATTACTTCTTTGTTTATACCTAAAGGTACTAAGAAAGATATGTAAAATGCAAAACAATTTATTTAAAGAGATCCAATAAATACTTGTCTGAACTTGAAAAGAATTTTTTTTTTTTTTTGAGCCAGGGTTTTACTATGTATTCTTGGCTTTCCTGAAACTCTCCATGTAGGAGCTCAGGCTGACTTTGAGCTCATAGAGATCTGCGTGTCTCTGCCTCCTGAGAGATAGAATTAAAGGCATGTGCTACCATGCTGGGCTGAACTCAGGTCTCTATACCAGTTCATTTTGTGTTTAATGGTTTTATTTCTCTTAGTTCACAGTGTTTTGCTCATGCTGAGTCAGTATGGTTTACTTGCCCAGTGCCATTGTGGTGCCCCAGCTCCTTTTATATTTAGTATTAAATTATTTTTTTATCTTTTCTCCAAATTGACTAGCTATTCCAATAAAGATACCATGGTGCTTCCCACATGAATAATACACAGTTTCAGTTGGGAAGTATTAAATAAAAGGCTTGAAGTTGAATGTTTATATGGCAGGGAAGATGTAGCAAGAGAATATAAATTAAGCATGCTACGGAAGTTCAGGATTAAAATGAATTAATGACACCTACTCCCCTGGAGTGGTTAGTCAATGAGGCCACCTAATGTAACATGGACTGCACTCTGTTGACCAGCCTGAAGAAAGCTGACTTAAATTAGCTGTAGATTGTCTCATAGCTGTGGCTGACAAGGAACATGAGAAAGGAGACTTTAGCTGTAGGCAACATGTTAGTCATCAGCTAAGGAGCTCTATTCAGAAGTAGATCAATTGTAGTCTCCTGATTTCTGCTTCATCACAATTAATATTCTGCAAGTAAGTCTGCTTCAATGACTTTAAGACAAATGGAATAAAATATGATTTATTTTTAGACACTGGAAAACAAGGGCACAGCATCACATTTTGGCAAATTGACTAGGAATGCTACAGAGTGAATGTATTTTTGCCTCAGAGGAGCAAAAGCCAGCTCCCAAGGAAGCTGTATTTTCCATCTGTCCTTATTTAATTCTGCCCTCTGGGATGAGTCTATAGATGGAGTTTCCAGGCTCGCAGAAGCTGAGAGCATCTCTGGTTTATCAATTGGGCCCATTGTTCCTAGCTCTCCCACACACCATGAACCTTTCTCAGAAGAGAAAGAGCTCTTTTGTGCTCAGATCAGCTAAAAATTAAAATACAGCCGTATAAACAAGAAACATTTTCTTACAACATCAGTTGTATGGCTTTTCTTCAGGGCCAGTATTGAGTGCAGTTTTACTGTGTGTGGAAGCTGTCATTGTTTTCAAAGAGACATTCCTTCATTCTGTATACATTCATTGATAAAACTTAAGCTTTGTGCTAAACCCTGGGAGGTTCATGTTTGGGGGCTCTGTGGTAAAAGTCATACAGACATGGTCTTATATTCAAGGATCTCTGTCACCTTCAGCCATAGCAGAGGGATCTACCAGAGTGGACCAGAGTGGAAACAGGGAGTATGAAAAAAAAATATGGTTGGTTGGCAGCAATGAGCATCTAATCCCTCCCTTCAGCATGTGGGGGAGGCAATGGTTAAGGGTCATGACTTCATGTGGCTTTGATTTTCTCAGACCTTGATAAAAACAAAACTTCAATTTAGAGTTCCTGACAACTTGTGACTTGCTTTATGTCACCCCCTTTTTGCCTTGCATGTGACAGCATTTATGCATGCACTGACACAATGCATATTCTTGCTTCCACCCACTTAGTCACTTGAGGAGCCAGAGGGCGCATGGTTCAGTATTTATGTAAACACAGGCTATTTAGCCTGCCTCTTGCAAGGCTAAGTATGAGAAGCAAAGGGAACAAAGAGTGACATAAATAAGATAGGAATGCAAGTATGTGTGTAGAGAAAAGAGGCCTGATGTGGTATAATACTTAACATTGAAAAATGTTTAAGCCTTTGTTTACCAACAAAAAAGTAACCTGGACAGGGGTTCCAGAGAAGCCAGCTTCATTGATACTGTATGTATTATGGGAAGCACTGTCTTGAAAACATAAAAAGGAAAACAACAAAGTTGGAGTCTAAGGGTTGCAGTACTGAAAACAAGCTAATTAACACTTGATAACTCATAGCTGATTTGAGTCCTAATACATGATGAATCCACATATGGAACAACTTTCTAAAATTAAGGGCAATGTGAATTGTCCACACAGAAAATGAGAATGTAAAAAATAAGAAGTATCATCCTAAATTAAGAACTAATGCACAAAAGTTGTCCTCTAACCTCCATAGGCGTGCTGTGCCACAAGTACATACCTGTACTCACATGCACATTACTCACATAAACACAATAACAATAATGTAAAGATTAAAAACAACAAAAAAGTTAAAAAATGTCCAGTACAATAATTTGTCAAGTGTGCAAGCCTAATGACCTGTGTTTGATTTCTATCTCCCACACAAAGGTAAAAGAGGACAGACAACTGACTCTAAAAAGTTGTCCTCTGACCTACAAATGTGCACCATGCCACATAAATGTGCATACACACACACACACACACACACACACACACACACACACACAAATAGCAGAGTTAAAAACTTTAGGAATAATGCTACCTGAAGACAATACTACCAACTATAAGTGCCTCATCTAATTATTGCTAGAAAGAGACCCTACATATTATTTTGAAAGCAAGTTTGTCATTTCAGTATTCTCAATTTCTTGTGTGAAAACAAAGAACTCTGTAGAGCAAGTACATCATGATATTTTTTTTTTAGCGAGCTTACCTAGGAAAGCACAAGTAGATGATACCTCTCAAAGGAAGGTAGTCGATGGGTGTTTACTAAATTTGTGTGTATGTGTGTTTTTAATAACTGAAGTGTTTTTAGGGAGTTTAGATATTTTTCTCAGCCTAAAAACATTTAATCATACTGTGACTTAGTAATAGTGTGGTGGTTATTTGTCTCAGTGTTTAAAAAAATACCTCAAAATGGTCTAAAGATAATCATAGACCGCTCCATAGGCAACTATTTACAACTATAATAACTTCACTTTACTGAATATAAGATACCGTGCACATTTTATCACAACTCAGTCCTATAAGGCAGAAGAAGCAATAGTTATCCCTTAGCCCCATTCTGGACCGTGTACCTTTTTTAGTTATTTCTTTTCATTCATTCATTCATTCATTCATTCATTCATTTATTTATTTATTTATTTATTTATTTATTTATTGCTTCAGAGACTGGGAGGGGTGGAAAAAAGACACTATGATGGAGATGTAACCTTTTTAAGTTATTTCTAATCCCACACGAGGATGTTGATCTTATCCCAGCTCCGCCTGCTAATAAAATTGCTAATGGTGGGGACAGCACGGCAGTAGGCAGCAGGCAGCAGGCAGCAGGCATAGCAAGCAGACAAGAAAGCTTAGGGTTCCCATCATTTCACAGAAGCATGGAGCAGAGAGAAAGAGAGTAGACTGGAAGTAGGGCCAGGCAATGTAATCTCAATGCTCACCATCACTCACTTCCTCAAACGAGGTTGTGCCACTTACACCTCCCCAAACAGTATCACCATCTGAGCACCAAGTGTCGAAATACCCAAGCATATGGGGGATATTACAAATCCAAGTGTAATGCAAGTTAGGATGGAAACTGAGTTACATGTAGAACTTTAAACTCATCGAGCTAGATAATAGAATATTAATATCCCTTGCCAAATACATATGGATTGGACATTGGGAATGTATGTCATACCTTATAATTTTCATAAATGTTGCCTCATTGTTCTTATTGTTTTGTATTGAGTTTATTGTTACAAGAAAAAGAGCCTCTTATTGAACTAAAAGGGGCAGCTGTTGTGGGGAAAGATAGACCTTAAATTAAAAAAAAAAAGTAGATGGGAGGGTGAGGTTTGGAGGGGGAAGAGGGAGGGAACTATGATTGAGATGTAGCTAGAAGAAATAAATAAATATTGAGGGGGGGGGGAGAAGTAAAAAAGCAGTGATTGTAGTTCTGTTTCTCCAAAACTCTGAGAGAAGCAAAGAACTGTTGTCAATTCATTTTTCTCAGCAATCTCCAAGTATTTTTCATTGTGCAACCCTATTAATAAACATGACATTCCTGCTTAAAAATGTGATGTGAGGATAAGCAGTTGAGCAGAATCCAAAGTTTAGCAATATATATCTCAGGATGACTTGTATATAGATTACAATTGGGTTTTTCTCTGTGTAATCTTATAACATACATTAAAATATATAACTCACTAATCGTTACAATATTAACAGCATATTTATATACTGCTATACTAAGACATTTAATATAAAATAATATTTTAAAGTGTGAGAATGATGTGAAAATACCTCTTAAATATATTTTCTTTGATGGTTATAGAATTTATCTCTTATTTTGAAAATTTTAGTGAAGACAGTATGGCCGATTATGCCTCATTAACTATGAAACCATGCTTTAATATTACAGAGCCATGCATTTTAAACTGACACTTGTCTTGAATGGATGTCACAGCTAAAAATTAAACCTCACAAAGACTCATGAATCTAAATAGATGCATGTGTTCAGAAAATCATGTCACTGAATTTTCAGTCTTACTGTACTAAAGTTATTTTAAAGTTTTTAGCTGAAATTTGATTAAATTTCATTCTCCCTAACATCTAACCAGTTACTCTTACAAAATTAAAAAATTATAGTTTACTTATCATACTTCTTGTGCTTCCAAAAACTTATTTTTAAAATTAATGTAAATGGTATTATATACCATAACATTTTCAATAAAAGTCTGTTTTAGAAAACTATGATACACTTCATGAATTTGCATGCCATCCTTGGGCAGGACCATGTTAATCTTCTCTCATTCCAATTTAAGTATATGTGCTCTCAAAATGAGCACCAAAGTAAAATATTAATAGAAATAACTTTAAACTATTATATATAGTTTTAAGCAAGTTAAAAATACCATGTTTCTCTTTTCTTTAAAGTTAGGGCAAATAGGGGATAGAGAGATGGCTCAGTGGTTAAGACAACTCATTGTTCTTACAAAGAATTAGGGTTCAGTTTCTAACACAGGGTGGCTTACTACTGCCTTTAATTCTAATTTCCAAGGGATTGGCTAACCTCTTCAGGCATCCTTGGGCACAGGGCATGTAGGCAGTGCACAAATGCACATGCAGCCAAAACATTCATACACATAAACATAAAATAAAAATATTTCTTAGAAAGTTGGGCAAATAGATCACTCAGTTTTCAGCAACATATTTACAAGATGTTGAAAACATTTTCAAGTGTCTATTGTTATACATTAATTTTTGTTTATTTATTACTTCAAGTTACATCTCCATCACAGTTCCTTCCCTCCACCCCTCCTGGTCCCACCCTCCCACCCGCTTCCCCCTCTCCACCTATCCTACTCCTCCAGAGTGGGTTACCCCTACATATTAGCCCCTGTCAGTTCAACAGCCATATGAGTGTTAAGAGCTTCCTCTTGCACTAGGGGCCTATATGGTAACTCTATTAGAGCAAAGTGTTCCACTAACAGGTAACAAGGTCTATGGTCCTGTTCCTTTTGGTGTTAGTTGTAGGATAGTTATCCTGTACTTCATGGCTGAAATCCAGTTATAAGTGAATAGATGCCATGTGCATCTTTCTGAGTCTGGGTTAGCTCACTAAGGATGAGCTTTTCTAGAGGATGCCCACTCTCCCCATATCTTTTCAACATACTACTTGAAGTTCTAGCTGGAGCAATAAGACAACTAAAGGAGATCAAGAGGATAGAAATTGGAAAGAAAGAAATTAAATTATCCCTATTCACATATGATAGTATACATAAGTGACCCCAAAAATCCCACCAGAGAACTCCTACAACTGATAAACTCCTTCAGCAAGGTGGCTGGATACGAAATCAATTCAAAAAAAATCAGAAGCTCTTCTTTATACAAAAGATAAATGAGCTGAGAAAGAAATTAGGGAAACAACACTGATCACAATAGCCACAAACAACATAAGATACCTGGGGTTAACTCTAACCAAACAAGTGAAAGACCTGTATGACAAGAACTTCAAGTCCTTGAAGAAAGAAATGGAAGAAGACCTCAGAAGATGGAAAGATCTACCATGCTCATGGATAGGTAGGATCAACATAATAAAAATGGCCTGCCAAAAGCTTTATACAGATTCAATGCAATTCCTATCACAATACCAACACAATTCTTTACGGACCTGGAAAGAGTTATACATTAACTTTACTTGTATTTTGAGTGCCTATTTGTTTGTCTGTGCACCACATTTATGCAGTTCCCATAGAGACCAGAAGAGGGCATCAGATTCCCCAGAACTGGTCTTAGAGATGTAAGGCACCATGTGGGTACTAGGAACCAAACCTGAATCATTTACAAGAACAGTAAGCACTCTTAACTGCTGAGCCATCTCTGTAGACCCTAACTATCTGTTTTTTATTTTTATTTTTTGTGTGTGAATCTTTTGCTTGCACATATATATTGCTGTGTGTGCCTGATGACCACCGAGGGCATCTGATTCCCTGGAACTAGAGTTACAGACAGTTGTGAGCCACCATGTGGATACTGAAAATTGAACCCAGGTCCTCTGGAAAAATAGTCAGTGCACTTAACTACATTTCTCCAGCCCACATTATCTGTCTTTAAATGCTTTCTTTTTAATGCATGTTTATTGAAGGGAATGTATCTTTTCATTCATTGTTAAAAACAGCTTTCCCTGATGATTAGAGTGAGACTACCAGAATCAGTCTTTATGTTTGATATTAATAAAATAATTTTCTGAACATTTAAAACTAATATAAGTACCACTTATAATGTATCATGTTACAACTTCTGTAGAGTGTAGACATCTCACATTAGGGACCATAGTGCATAAAAATTCAAAACATTTCAAGAATGAAAAATAAGCTAAGGGTAGAAGCATACATCTACAATTACAGCACACTAGGAGAGCAGAGGTGGGAGTATCTCAAGTTAAAGATCATCTTGGGCTATGTAGCAAGTTAAAGACCAGCCTAGAATACATAGCAAGACCTTATCAGAAGGAAGGGAGGAAGGGAGGGAGGAAGGGATGGAGAGAGAGAGAGAGAGAGAGAGAAGAAAGGAAGGAAAAGAAAAGATTACATCTCTTTCCACTACAAGAAGTGCTTAAAAGCCACTACACTTGTAATATAAAGCCACTACAACAATGGTACTTCTAATTCTAGTTCACTAGTTGAGAACACATTTTAAAACTTCATTGAGTTTGATAACACTCTGCAGTTTTTACTTTAGACATTCACAAAAGAGAGTCATGGATCACCAAATCTAAAGTTACCTTTACTTAACTTCAGTAGCCATCAACATTCAGTAGCACTTTAAAATGAATTTGGAGCTGGGCGGTGATGGTGCACACCTTTTATCCTAGCACTCAAGAGGCAGAGGCAGGTGGATCTCTATGAGTACGAGGCCAGTCTTGTCCACAGAGTGAGTTCCAGAACGGTCAAAGCTACACAGAGAACCCCTGTTTTGAAAAACTTAAAATCAACAACAACAAAAGAATTTTAATACACATTACCTATTCATTCTACTACCAGTCTTAGATGTTCAGGTGGACATGGAGACTCCTGGACTTCATTTTATTCCCCAGCTTCCAAAGGACTGAGGAGCAAAGCTTATAGCCTAAAATATTTTAGTGATTTAAGCCAGACTAACAAGTATCATTGTATTGGAGTGGCTCCACAGTGGCTCTCATGGAATTAATTTTTAAGAGTTTCTGTTTTGTGATGTCAGTGACTTACAGGAAGGGTTATTTTTCAAATGCAACCCTACACTCCAGAGGTTCTGTCTTCATGTTTTTGAAGATCATTCATACTTACCAAGGGAGCAGCAGGGCGAGACTACACTCCAATCTCCATAACAAATAAGTTGTGCTTTGAATGGCAGAGTATGAGTATTATCGTGTGAACATAAGAATCAGTATGAATATTATCATGCTTTCTTGATGTAGTTGTTCTTTGGGAATTGAGAGTGGGCACATCAATTGTTTTTAATAATAATCTATTTCCGAGTGGTTCCAATTAATTTAAAACAAGCTGCTTTGTCAGCTTGTGTTTCATTCTGCTTCTCTTATACTTTCAGTGACAGTGCTCAAGACAGTCCGAAATGAAATAAGGCAGTTGTAGATCTTCCTTAGTCTCACTTCAAGCTGTGTAGGTCAGAAACCCTCAAGTGCTGAGGGTAGATGTAGTTGTCTGCAACTTAGTAAATGGACTCATATTTGGTGTATTAATTTCTGTCAACCAGACTTGAGTATGGTAGATGTTCCAGCCCTAATAAAGAAATTCAGGAATTTTTCTCACTTCATTATATTAACATGGAAAGGATCCTATCTGGGAAACACTTCTGAAATACTTGCAAAGTGGAATTTAAAGCCTGAGTGCCCCGAAACTATACTCATTACTGCAAAGGTTTTTGGTACTGTTCATTTCATTCTTAGAGTAAAAACTAAGCGTGGCTAATTCCCAAAGCTATGTTCAACATCTTTAATAACTTGATTTTTTTGAGAAATGCCAGGGAAATTATACTATAGGATTTTAATACAATTCTATTTTTAAGCCATATATTTTAGCATAATTTAGATGAAATAAAAAAGGGTTGTTTCTGATTTTAAAATATTTTCGTGTTATAGTTTTAAAACAGAGTTACCACAAGCATGTATCCATTGTAGACTCTGCCTTGGGTTTTCTACCTCTGTTTTCCTGGACTTACAGATAGTATAATGTCTGCAAGACTGAGTTTTAGCATTATTTTTAATAGCCATTGCTCTTCCACCATTATGTTTAGGAGCCCACTCTCCCAGCCTGAGTACCAGCCTAGAATGATCCCTTTTCAACTCACATTCACATTGATTTCTCTAGTCTCCTAGTTCTATGGCTTACACTTGTCCTCACCCAGTAGTTTTACCACTTGCCTAAATACCTTATTTCTCTTAAGTGCTTCCTACTGACCACTGCTAACCTGCCTGAAAGCCTATAAAATTGGGCTGCTGTTGGACCTGGCTCCTGCAATCTATTCACTTCATTAGCTGTGACTAAATCTGTTTTGCTATATGATCCTGGGATATGAATGCCAACACTACATAAATAACAACAAATACATTATTGCCTCTACTATATGCCATTGTTATTCTTATTAGTTTGTGGGTTTTCACTCATAAGCCAGAATTGACTACTGTTATTATCATCATTATTCTGATTTTAAAAATAAACTAAAGCTCAGACTTATTAAGAACATTGCCTCAAATTGAAAAAAATGACAGAATTATGACATAAACTAGGTAGTCAGATTCTCTAGAGAGTTTGTGGGTGTGTTTCTTTTTTACTATGCAACTTTTTCACAGCATAAGAAAATATCGTGGCGAACAGATTGTTAAACTGAAACAAAATGGAGGCTGGAAAGATTATTTGGTAAAGTGCTTGCCATGTTAGTATAATGGCCTGAGTTGATTCCTTATCACCCACAAAAAAGCACAAACAAACAAACAAAACAAAAAGGACAGGCACCACACTAGTCTCCAATCTCAGTACTGGGAAAATAGAGACAAGGGAATTACTAGAACTCACTTTCCAGCCAATTTAGAATAATCAACAAACTCCAAGTTCATAAAAAGATTCTGTCTAAAAAAAATAAGTTGAAAAGTGACAGAGAAAGATAGGTGATGTTGGCATCAGCTGCACATATGTGTGTGCACGCATGCATGCACACCTGTACATGTTTAACACACAAAAACATTCACAAATATTTTACATAACAAAACTGGCTCTGGAAAGATGGCTTGGCAGTTAAAAAGCACTTGCTGTGAAGTCATAAAGACTTGGGTTTGGATTCCAATATCCACATAACAAGCCAGACATCCTGCAAATACCTGTAACTACAGCTCCAAGGGGAGCCTCTGCAGACATGCACCTGTACACACATGAAAAAAACATACACACTGATGAATAAATTAGATAAATGCATAATATAACAAAACTGCCTTGTTTGTACTGAGAAAAAGCCCAACAGGGACAAAATGAAACTTGTAAGAAAAGAATGCTGGACTTCCCCTAGAGGCATTGCAGATGTGGCTGGTATGTCACATGTGCATCAGTAGGTGACAGAGAGGAGAGAGGCTATATCTCCATTCAGTGTTCTGACCTTTAAACATCTGAATGAATAGTAGCCTAACATTCCTAGAAAAAACAAGCAAGCTGGATACCAGCACCACTTTGATGCCATGGGGTAGCCTGTGATAACTACCAGACCAGTACCAGGCAAACACCAGATGAGCTCCCAAGATAGGAAACAAGCCAGAAACTAGAAGAACTCTGCCTGGCCCTGGATGTGAGGGTTGTGGGTGAGCCAGCCCTGCCTTCTGTCTGCTACGTGGTGGTGTTGGCTAGGGAGAGATGCTCTCCCTTCCCTTTGGCCCTCACCACCAGTGGTGGACAGGAGATCTGGCCTAGATTGGGTCACAAGAGCAGGAGAGCTGTCCCTGTCCCTCACATGCTGCAGCACTAGGGAGAGCAGGCCCTGCACCTTTCCATAGTAGAATTGGCCATGCAGTTGGGGGTTGCCGGTCCAGATCCAGGACTATGAGTAGGCCCACCCCAACATCTACTCCATGGATGAACTGCTGGAGTGCAAGAAGAGGTCAGTTCCACAGCCCAGGACTGCAGGATCTCCATGAGACAGGACAGTTACAGCATATCTGAGAGGAGTTCCAGTGAGGTTCCAGTACTGATGGTGTAGCAGAAACCAGAGGCCTCACACTAGACCAAGGAGTCATTATAATGAAGATTTGCAAACAGAGTATGTGGACAAAGGGGAATATTGTGGGACATATTGAGATACACTGCAACTTCCACAATGAGCTGTTATTTTTTTATGCTGGGACAGATTGCAAGGGTGGAGGGTGTGTCTAGGGGAAGGTGGGAGATGGGAGGGGACAGGGTGCATGATGTGTAATTCACAAAATAAAAAGTTTTTCAATAAAAAATTAAAAAGAATAGAATGCTGAGAGCTAGAGAGATGTCCCAGCAGTTAAGACCACTTGGCTGCTCTTGCAGAGGTTGGACTTTGGCTTTCGACACCCCCATGGTGACTGGCAGCCATATGTAACCCCAGTTCCAGGGGGAATCACATGCCCTCTTCTGGTCTCTGGAGGTGCTGCACACATGTGGTACACAGATATACATGCAGGCAAAACACTCATATACATAAAATAAAAGCAAATAAATCCTTTAAAAAATAAATTAAAAAATAGAATGCCGAGGGTCATCATATGCTAATTAATATTTGGGATACTTGGTCTTCAGTGCAAGAAAAATAAAGTCATAGCATAAATGTCACTGTGCAGTGAGGAGGAAGAAGTGTTACTGCCTTATGTGTACAATAAATAATAAATTAAATAATTAATAAACAATTAAACACTTGTCCTGGAATGATATTCTTTGCTCCTTAGGACTCTTACAATTCACAGCTTTGCTCATTGGACATGTAAGGTTTCTGTTACACCTCCAGGATGAGAAGGCTAAGATATAGGAAGTCTCCATGCAGAAATGAAATCATTTAGCTTTCGCTTTACTGGAAACTGACTTAGTTGTTCTTTGTTTCTGCTTATCTTTACAGTTAGATGTGACAGACATCTTAGGACTCCCATAAAAGCACTAAGCTGAACGCTATAGTATATATGCAGAGGATGTGGTGCAGAGGTGTGTCAGTCCTGTGCTTGCTGCTTTAGTCTCTGTGAGTTCATATGGGTCACCAATTATGTTGAAAGAGTGCTTTATATATTTTACATATTAGTACTGCAGCAGAAAACAATTTTTAAATATTCTTTGCCACTTTATAAGTTGCCTTTACATTTGTTTAGGTCATCTTTAATTCCCATCAACAAAATTTTATACTTTTGCTGTATAAACTTTTTCTTTCTTGCTAAATTTCCAAGTATTTTCTTCTTCAGGTGTTATTATAAGTGGACTTAAGGTCTGGAGAGACAGTGCAGCAATTAAGAGCACTTGTTGCTCTTCCAGAAGACCTGACTTTGATTCCCCAGCACCCACATCATGGCTCATAAGCATCTGTAACTCCAATTTTAGGGGATCCAACACCCTCTTCTGGCTTTCACAAAGGACCAGGCACCCAAGTGATACACAGACATAGAAATAGGTAGAATATCCATACATATAAAATATTTTTTAATCAGAATTGACTTAAACAAATTCAGTTATAAATGATTCAGTATCAGTGTATAGGAACACTCATTTTTTATATGTTTAACTTGATATCCTGAAACTTTACTAAATATATGTATTAGCTCTACTGGGTTTTATGGTTTCTTTAATTTTTTAATGTTTGGTAGCATCTGTGAATTAAAAATGTTACTATTATCCTTTTTTCCAATTTGAATGCCTCTTGTTTCTTGCTCTTGCCTAGTGGATATACTTAGGATTTATTATGGTTCAGCTAGTCTAACAATGACTCGCAATGCAACAATTAAGAATCCAGTAGTTGTTCAGTCCACAAGACTAAATGTCTCAGCTGACCTTCAGTCTATGTTGGAATCTCAGAGAAGTAAGTTCTAATACCAGCCTCAGCAACAGGATAAATGAACATGCCAATGAGAGTGAGAGCAAGCAGGCAAAAAGCAAAAGCTTCCTCCTTCCATGTCCTTTTATGTGGGTTGTCACCTGAAGGATTAGTCTACATTTAGAGTGGGTTTTTTTCCAGATCAAATGATCCAATCAAGAAAATTCCTCACAGGTATGCCTTGCTGCTGGATTCCAAATGTAGTCAAGTTGACAACTAAGACTAGACATTACACTGGTCTAGAAAACCATCGTGTTTAAACTTCTGTCAGATTTTGTACAAGTAGGTATGGGGTAGGATGAAGACTTGAGAAAGTGCTAATGCCTGGAGTGTACTTCTCCAGAGTCTTTAATTAAGGAGACCAGGGTGAAACTGAAGAATGTGCATTCTAACAAGTCTCTCAGTTCATTCTGCCATAGTGGTTCGTACTTTTCACTTTATCTATTTTGTACATTTGCAGCTTAAAATCTACATATGCCATTATAACTTGCATAGTCCTTGGTATTTTCCTATCCATTGTTACTTTTTTACTGGTCACTTCTCTATATTATCTCACACTACTCCCCCCCCAAAAACCTATCCTCCACATTACTAGAGTATTCATTCTCTAACATGGGCCTGTATCTCCCCCTCTTTTGCTTAAAACACATTTTATTCCCCATTATTTTAATGTAGCATAAATTATTCTTTCTTCTTTTGCTTCTTCCATTTTCTACTTATATTCTTTATTGTTGTGCCTCAAATAGCATCTGGTATTAGGTTTACATTGAAAAAATATTTATTTTATGTGTAGGATACTAGAATTCTTAAATATATTAGGTTTAATCGAAGGGATTGCATATAATTCAAGATATAAGAATGCTGTCTAAACTAGGTGAGGCAAATGCTTGCAATCCCAGATTGCAGGAGACTGAGACAGAAGGAGTGCCAAGAGTTTGATGTTAAGGCTAACATCAAACTACATAGTCACTTCCAGGCTAGACTGAACTCAGAGTGAGATTTTTGTCTAAAAATTCCAAAATAATTAATAATAATGAAGATGTTTATGATGATTTCTAGGAAGGAAAAATTGTCTTGATTTGAGTGTCCTTGGGACCAAGAATTATGTGTCATATGGAGCTGGTATTTTACTCAATAAAAGCAGTCATTGCTGTTTTTACAAAATGTGGTAATAGGCTTTGAAAAGATGTGTTCCTGTCACCTGAACCATTTCCTTATTTAATGTATGACTATGTGGCAGGCGTCTAGTGAAAATGTTCAAGAAGTGGGTAGAATTTGGACAAAATAAAAAACTTTTCTTTCATTTTTGCTCTTACTTGTGCTGGAGCTCAGGGCCTTGAACATACTAGGGTTCAAGCATTCTGCTATGCTACGTTCCCATCCCATGACCTACCATTTTAAAAATAATTATGACAATGGCATTGGAGAACATCCAGAGAGAGAAAGAGCTCAAAGGTGCTACCTGAAGCAGTCTACGGAGTTCATTCAGCAATCTGTATCGAAGTAAAAAGATTCCTTTTTGCTACAGAAAGGAATTTCAGGGTGACTCATTAGAAAGCAGAGTTTGAATTTTATTGGGAAGAGAGTTTAACATGGATTTAAACCTGGCAGTTAATAGAAAGAGCGGTGCTCAGAAAAAGACTAAAACATTCACCTGTGGGTGAGGCTTCTTAGAGAAGCTGTCTTGTAAGTAGCCAGCTATACATACGATTTTGATGGCTTTCAAGATATATTTCAGAGAGTTGCTAAGAAACATTTTTTTCCTTCTCCCCTCATTTATGGTAAATGAGATTATGCAGTAGCTCCAGAGGTGTCTTGGCTAGGACTGTGATCTAATAAGACAAAAGCACAGGTCACAGACAATGGGGTGAACGCATGCCTTTTGTTGTGAATGTTTTTTCTTGTGAGATTCCTAGAAAACTTTATATTTGGGCTGGGAATGTAGCTCAATTGGTACAGGAAGCATAAGGTCTTGGTTTCAATCCATAGCACAACATAAACTGGGCAGGGTGGTACATGCATGTAATTTCAGCACTCCTGAAATGGAGTCAGGAGAATAAGAAGTTCAAAGTCATCCTCACTAGGTAGTGAGTCTGGGATGCATCATGAGACCAAAAGCAAAAAAAAAAAAAGAAAGAAAGAAAGAAAAGAAAAGGTTTACAGCTCAGAAAGGGAGAAAGGAGAAAGATCTTTATATGACTATGTATGCTTAAGTCTTAACCACCATTTCTTACAATTTTAAAACTGTTTTTGAAATACCTCTGTGTAAAAAGGGCATTGTCTCTAAGTTGTTAGTTATGCTAGAATTATTGACTCCCCTTTTTATATTATATATTTATTTGATTTTTAATTTTTTATTTAAAAACATTTTCATGCACTCTTCTGTCAAGAGGCTTCAATCAGATTGCAACTTGAATGGGTCTGTTCCATACCCATCCCCATGTTCCCTAAATTTTCCGTCTTTCTATTTTGCCCCAATAAGATTATATGGAGAAAATAAAGGTGAAGTGGAAAATGAAAGAAAATAAAAATTTGCATTCCAGGGAAATGTAGCTGTTACCATACATATTTTTATAGCCACATTTACCACACATGGATTGTTTATTTTTCATACTACAGAATAGGTCTAAAACAATCTCTCTTATCATTTTTTAATGATCCAGAAAGCAGTTTTTGCCCTTACAGTATCGAGGGGCCAACATTATGAACATTAATTCTCTTCATAATATTGAAATATAAAAATTCCACCAAACCTGATGCAATTTAATGTGGCTGAGTGGGTTGTAAACCAGAGGTGGGTTTTAAACCTGAAGTCCTCTTGCCTCAGCCTCCCAAGTATCCAAGACATTACATGATTGTGCCAAGAAGCCCAGATGGAAGTTCTTTATAATAAAATGTTACCTCTAAATACATTAAAACCCAATATAGTGTAGCGATAACTGCGAGATGGGAAAAATATACTCTGGTATCTTCAATTTTTATTTTTAATGTGAAAAATAAATTTACTAACACCAGTGAGAAACAAGTGGTAGATATTTTTCCTGTTTTTTAAAAGAAGTTTTACTATTTGGTTCATTATCTGCCTGCCTCAACTTTCTAAGTGCTAGAATATGTATTACCATACCTGGTTCAGGTTAATGTCCTGAAGGATAAGAATAATTGATGTCTCCTGTGCCTTTCATTTCTAGTAATCCTCACACCAAGTGGGTAAGGAAGTCATCACTTTCTCAAGTAGAAAAAAATAAGTCTAGCAAGGTTACGTAATTATCATAAGATAAATCATCCATTGATTTGAGCTGGGTAAAATACGTGTCTCTACAACACTGAATATACTAAATATAAGTGAACAGTTTTAAGCATTCAATACTATCTGGGAACTTCCCCTCAACAAAAAATGTAAAATGAGTTTTGCAAATCAGAAAAGAAAAATGTGGGTGTTCACAGTTTGAGTCGCTTTAACTAAGTCCTGGCACTGTGAATGGGAGAACACCTTGGACCCAGGTCTCTGTGACTTTGAACAGTTTTTTTTTTTTTCTCAACTGCTCTACTGTTCAGTTTCCTTGTGTATAAAATAAGGGAAAGGTAGGGTAGCTTTCTATGTGCCTCTGTGGTTATTACAGTCTGGGCTCTAATGTCTCTGACAGAAAACTATCAAGTCTTTATTGTCCCCTTGTGGGTGAAATCTGAAGTTATTCTCATTGTGTTTGTATGAATTAAGAGCAATCTATTTATTACAACAAAACTAAACCAGTTCAAGCAACTTCTAGATACTCTGTAGTGAAAAATCTAGATGGAAGATCAGTTTGATTTCTGTCTGTGCTTTTTATTATGTGGATAAGTATTGTGACCCACAGACTTTCTGAGGAATAATAGTACTTAAAGTCTCAAATGCAATCTGGAGCAAAGAAGAAACCAAGTCGACATTTCTCTGGTCCCTACCTATCACAGTTTTTCATTTTATCAAAAAATAAGTATTTCAATAATTTTAACATTTGAAAACTACCATCAGTGGAATTAAAAAGGGAGAAATATGGAGAGGGATTACAAAAAGAGAGGGGTATGGGTGCTATCAAAGTTTAAAACCCAGAAGATAAAAATGAATTACTACAATTCTGTAAGAAACAAAATGAGAGCTGGACCTCATAGATAAGAGTACTTGCTCAGTAGACATAAAGACATATTCTATCCCCAGCAAAACATCAAAATACAGTATGAAGAAACAAAAAATATGCTCCATATCTCAAATAAGCTAAACATCAGAATGGTCCATTTACTTAAGAAACATAAAAATGACCAACATATATCAATATATATATTGGTCTCAGATAACAGATACAAGAGCAAACACAAGTTTTCACTTTCATTGGCTGAAGTGGATGTGGTTAGAGAAGAGGATATGTATGGGTGTTTAAGAAAATCAGTCTACTAATGTTGATATAATTTGGGACAACTTTCTAATGAATAATTTGTCATTACATTAAAAGGCATTAAATATTGATATTCTTTGATCTAGAAGTGTTACTTATAAGAAATAAACACAGATCTGAAGTAAGTAACCTTCCCTTTTTTTAAAAAAAGGACACAATTTTGTTAAAAATATTACAGTGCATTCTTCAATGGAAAATTATGCAAACATTAAATACATTCCCTAGATGAAAAAACACGACTTATGGAAATGCTCACTTTGTATTAAGTGAAAAAGATTTCATAGTGTGTGTACAGTATTACATCAAATTTCCCCTTTATATAAATATATTAAAAGCCCACACAACAAAGACAAATCTGCTTATCTAACATTACTAGAAACAAATATTATTTTTCCTGCTTGTCTATTTCCATGGTTTTCTGTTTTTTTCTGCCATAGACACATAAGTCTGCCCTCCCCCCATCCCAATAAGTAAATATAGGCTTCAAAATGTACACTGGTGGTGCTGTTTTCCACCCAGAACAATATCAAAAAAGAACATTAAAAGCTACCAACACACATTCATTAGTCAGTACGCTGGTAAGCCATACATTACAGAACGAATGTGCTTTTTTTTTAAGACAGCCAGGAACAATGTAATGGAAAACAGAATATCTGAGCCTGTGTCCTCCTTCATTGCCGGTGCACCACAGGAAGTTATGACTCAAATTTTTACTCTAATCCATATTGCTAATGTTCAATTGAGTTATTTCTTTCATTAGGTAGCATTTTCCAATTCTCTCTTATCAGCCAATTCAGAATAAACAACATGGCTTGGCCTTCTGGTTATAATTCAGGAGTGCTGGAGTTAGACTCATTACACATTCATCAGTAGTTGACAGGGCATGAAAGGAATTGACAGATTACCTTAAAAAAATAGAGATCTGCGCACACACAAAGCACACTGTTTAAAAAAGCACTTGTATGTAGCTAAATCATAATGCTCTGTGTTCCCTTAGAGCAAGCAAAAAGTTCTATGAAGATGTACAGTTTATTGCTGCAGTTCCTGTATGACTGAAGATGGCCTCTCATCTCCAGCTGGGGAGATGCTTATTTTCACAGGGAAAACACTAAATAACCTTTCACTCTGTAAGAAAAAAAAAGCCTTACACAAAAATCACTACAACCACCACTAGCAGCTAAATAAAAGGCAGTTCACAGATCATCAGTGTGGGTACATGTATCAGTAAGATGTTATTGAGTAGTATTTAGATTCTGGATTTAGTGCTTTTAAAATTTGATCACCATCCCAGATTTCAAGCTGTACTACACAGCAATAGTAATAAAAACAACATGGTACTGGTATAGAAACAGACCAGTGGATCAGTGGAATCGAATTGAAAACCCGGACAAAAAAGCCAAAACCGTACAATGGAAAAAGGACAGCATCTTCAACAAATGGTGCTGGTCCATCTGGATGTCCACATGTAAAAGAATGAAATTAAACCCATACTTATCTCCTTGTACAAAACTTAAGTCCAAGTGGATTAAAGACCTTTACATAAGGCCTGACACACTAAATCTATTAAAAGAGAAAGTGGGGAAAAGCCCCGAATTCATTGGCACAGGTGACAACTTCCTGAACAGAACACCAACTGCTCAGGCTCTAAGACCAACAATCAATAAATGGGACCTCATGACACTGAAAAGCTTCTGTAAGGCAAAAGACACTGTCATTGGAACAAAACGGCAGCCTACAGATTGGGAAAATATCTTCACCAACCCCACATCTGACAGAGGGCTAATATCCATAATTTACAAAGAACTCAAGAAATTAAATGCCAAGAAACCAAATAATCCAATCAAAAAATGGGGAAAAGACCTAAACAGATAATTCACAAAGGAGGAATTCCTAAAGGCTGAGAGACACTTGAAGAAATGCTCAGCATCCTTAATCAAGTCAAGACGACTCTGAGATTCCATCTCACACCTGTCAGAATGGCTAAGATCAAAAGCTCATATGACAGCACATGCTGGCGAGGGTGTGGAGAAAGGGGAACACTCCTCCATTGCTGGTGGGAGTGCAGGCTTGTGCAACCACTATGGAGGTCAGTCTGGCGATACCTTAGAAAACTTGGAATAGCTCTGCCTCAGGACCCAGCCATACCACTTCTGGGTATACACCCAAATGATTCCTCACCGAGTCACAAGGAAGTTTCCTCACCTATGTTAATAGCAGCCTTATTTGTAATAGCTAGAAACTGGAAACAATCCAGATGTTCCTCACCCAAGGAATGAATAAAAGAACTGTGGTACATCTACACAATGGAATACTACTACTCAGCCATCAGAAACAACGAAATCATGCAGTTTTCAGCCAAATGGATGGAACTAGAGAAGCTCATCCTGAGTGAGCTAACCCAGACTCAGAAGGATGCACATGGCATCTATTCACTTATAGTCAGATTTTAGCCATAAACTACAACATAACTATACTACAACCAACGCACCAAAGGGAACATGGACATAGACTTTTTTTTCCTGTCAATGAGACACTTTGCCCTAGTGGTGCTGCCTTGTATGCCCCCAGTGTATGAGGAGGCTCTTGGCCCTCATATGACTGCTGAACTGGGGCTGGGGACTGTTATGTAGGGACACTCCACTCCAGAGGAGTGGGATGGAATGGATAGGGGGTAGAGGGTGGCAGGGCAGGACTGGGAGGGGTGGAAAGAGGACACTGTGATGGAGATGTAACCTGAAGTAATAAATAAATAAATAAATAAAGTTGCTTGTATGCATGTATGTCTATGTACATGTGACTACAGATGCCCACAGAAATGAGAGACTTTCAGTATCTAGGGAACCGTAGTGGCAAGTGGTAGTGACATAGGCGCTGGGAACTGGACTCTCGAGACTTCCGCAAGAGAAGCATGCACCCTTAATTACTGAGCCATCTCTCCAGTCACTAACTTTTCTTTTAAAAATAGTATTTATTTTACTCTGTGAAACATGCCTAGCTTCCTTCATTCTCCTTTTACCCTCTAAAAAGAGTAGACTAAAGACAACAAAGACTGTTGGTGTGAAAAGCTGGGGTGGTTAAAGATATTTGGTTGGAAGAAGGAAACATTAGTGATGACCCCCCCAAATATACACATATTAATATATACACTATGACCCTAATATTTATGCTCACTCACCCCTAATTCATGTTGAAATCCTAACTTACCAGATGATGGTATCAGGAGGTATGGGCTTGATGAGGTGATTATGTTATAGGAGACATTACCTTCATGAATAGAACTAGTGCTTTGATTAAAAAGAGACCCCCCCCCTCTGCTTGCCACAAAATAAGAAGATGCCATTTGTAAATGAGAAATCAGCAGAAACTGAATCTGCCAGTGCCTTGACCTTAGACATTCCAACATTCATAACTGCGAGAAACACAATTGTAAAGCACTCAGCTTCTGGCATTTTGTTGTAGCAGTCTGGACTATGACAGTGTGTCACATAGTTTATCTTCCCTAAAACCAAGTATAAGAAAAATCACTCTCTGTGACAAATCACATCTCTCCATAGCAAGGAAAGAAAGATGTGAGACGAATATCTAAATCACTGACACTGAAAAAAAATATTGTTGCAGGATTGCTTTAAATAATTAAAATGAAACAGAGATGCCAGTCTCAATTCCCATCACGTAATTATTCAAATGGATGCCTCGATTTCCTGAAGTATTTTTAATATTCAATTTCAGGATAGAACAGAAACCATATTTTGAAAACCCTCCATTTTCTGGAAAAATCTCAGCTCCTGTCCCCAAAATGAGACTTCATATTATGTCTTAAGACATCAAGAGATTTCCTGTAAGTGATTATTGGGGTAGAAAAATAGCAGACAGAAAGATAGTTTTCTTCTCTAAAAATATCAATTCTGGATGACAAAATTGATCCCACTCACCGCTTTTTGTTCAGTGATGGGGTCAAACCTAAGGCTTCAAGCATGTTATAAGCCCTCTGCCATGGAAAATTCTTTTTTTAAAATCATGATTAGAAATGTATGCCATTCCATACTCTCAAAGTCATATCATTGTAGTATTTGGATTATTATGTTTTAAGTATGATGTAATAATTCTGGAGCAAGAAAAAAAAGTATTTTTGTTTTCCCAAAGGTCTAATAGCCAAAAGTATGTGGAATGGATCAGACTGCTAAATCCGTAGCAGATGGAATCAATGTGATGAATCATGTTTGATGGAGAGATTTGCATCCATAATTTAAACGTCACTAGACCAACAAGATGGCTTAGCTGGTAAACACACTTGCCACCAAACCTGATAATCTGAGTTTGAAAGTTGTTCTCTAATCTATACACACCTGTCATGGTATGTGTGTGCATGCATGCAAGTGCACATATGTGCATGTGTACCCATAAACATACAAATAAAAAATAATATGTAAATAAGTCACTATTTTATATATATATATATTCAAGCCATCTGATACTTAGTGTAATATTAATCATCAAGAGAATAGAACATTTTTGTATAAAAAAGCTATAATTTCTGCTTTGACCTATTTTTTGTCTATATTTTCATATTTTTTAATGTCTAGGCAATTTATCAGCCAAGAAAATAAAGAAAATATGTGTATTTTGTTTACATTTTATAATGTAATGCATAATAGTTTACCATTTAAAAACATGGTTAAAAATAAAGTAGAAGATTAAGATTCATATTCTGGTCCCAGCACTCTACACAAATTACAGAGGAGTCTAAAATAAAATAAAAGAAATATCCAACTTCCAGTCTTTTCAGGTTGTTTCTCAATCACTACTGCATGATTGATAAATAAGGAGAACCACTTGGAGTATTGCATAAAAAATGATCCAGAGGCAACATCAGGTATCATCTGAGATAGAGACTTGACTGACAGGTTTATCTGGTATACTGAGCAACTGCTCAAAAGAAGAAAATGAGACACATAAGCAAAACCCCAAAAACATTGTATGCTGGTTATTCAAAATGCACTTTTTATTCACTTTGACACAGATGATTTTTTTAAACAACTGGAACAAAATTACACATTTTTTGAGATTTTTAGCAGCACCTGCAACAAGAGGATTGTGGAATACCTCAGGATAAAGTAGAGATGGCCAAGGCAGGCACAAATACACCCCAAATTCATCAGTCCACTGAAGACATAGGGAATCTGAGGCCCCCTGAAAGCCATACATGACAATATACTAAATAAATATTTTGTATGATGTTTTAATGGGCTATTGAAAAACAGTATACTTCTAACTAGAAATAGATTATTCCAAAAATCTAGGGTTCATTAAAAAACCACCTATTGGAAATATTTTACTGCACATACTAGATACACAGTCAGTTTCTAAATGCATATGCACAGTTAGTTCCTGGTACCACAGATGTTGGCTTTCAGTGTTTTTAATCTTACCCAAACTATGTCAGCACCCACTGAGTGTCACTCACTAAAATGCCACTGTTTTATCACTTATTCTTAAGTGCTTGATATTATGAAGTAATTTGGTAGAAAAAAAAGTGTATGGCTAAGAAGAAAGGGGCTTCATTCAGTTTACCTGCCAATAAAATTAAACTTGTCTCGATAGGCAGGATGCCTATGAATTCAATCCTCATGTACTTTTTTTTTTTTTTACTCAAATGAAGACGTGCCACTCTACAAAGACAAATACTTTTTGTGAGCTGATGGAGATCTTTATGAAGGCCTGAGGTCTACAAATAGAAACTATTATAAGCAGAGTGCAAGTAGAAAGAGAAGGCCCCAGGTCTCATGCACTTGAAAAATAATTACCATTTATTAGTTCTGACATACAGATTTTCACCCTAACACAATTGTAGCAGAATGACTGTAGAATGTTGAAAGCAGTGTGGGCTGGCTGGTTACAGGTATAGGCAGGATAGCAACCGATATTTAAGAGCTGTGGGGTCCCAGTTTTGGCTTTGACTTCTGGCATCTAAATGAATTGGACAATAGGTTCAGGACTATACAATAATTGGAAATACTGAGTAAGTCTGGGTTGAAATACTGTCCTCCTCTTGTCTATGTGGCCAAAAGTACCAGAGTTCTTAAAGTACATAAGATCCCACATGTAAGGCTGATTCCATTTCTGGCTACAATGGAGAATTCTAGGCTGTATTCCTGTGAATGCGTCCACCCAAATCCCAGGCCTAATTCTCTTTTTGGGGGGCCTTATTAAATGTCTCTCTCTATATTGGTTCACAATTTTTATCACACATGTTTTAAAGCACAGATTAAAATCTATGCAGACCAACCAAAAAAAAAAAAAAAGATGGCACACTCATAATACAGTATATGATTGGCAGTCATGGTATTCAAAAATTGTCAAACCATTTTTGTTTTGAACATGGTGTCTTTGGGTAATTTAAAAGTAGTTGTTGTTAAAGGCTAATCCCAGAATGGTTTAAGGAGTTTTTAAGGCCCTCTCTATAGTATTAACTATTATTTTTATATAAATCCAACCAGAACATGGCACCGATGTAGATTATGAATTCCCAATTTAAGCCCAAAGGAACCTTATACCAAATATGTAGCCAGTACAGTAATTCTTTTTACAGTATTTTAACAGATGGTTATCTGGTGACTACTGTTACTGGGAGGGAGCTTACTATTAAGGCAATCTATTCCATGTTTGAAGAAATCTAATTATGAGAAATACATCCTAACACAAAGTTAAAAAATATTTGCTCTTTTAGCTGGGCAGTGGTGGCGCACGCCTTTAATCCCAGCACTTGGGAGGCAGAGGCAGGCGGATCTTTGCGAGTTCGAGGCCAGCCTGGTCTACAAATTGAGTCCAGGACAGCCAGGGCTACACAGAGAAAGCCTGTCTCGAAAAGCCAAAAAAAAAAAAAAAATTTGCTCTTTTGCCGGTTTTAATGTCCTAGTTCGGCTAGCTGAACGTTGGGTGAGACACTCCAATAATCAGATCCTTCCTCTACACAAACAACTGAGTTAAGGTACCTGTACGAAAAGCCCAGTACTCTCCAGGCTTTTCTGAAGACTTCTTCACAAGCCAGCATGATGAACCATAGGACCATATCAATTGTAGGCAGAGAGCACTGCACCTGAAGCCACGTACTAAGCAGCATTGCTAAACTGTTGTTAAGAAAGCAACATCTCTATGCAGCAGCAGTAGACTTACGAAGGAAAAGCTGGCCAACCATGTATTTGCAAAGGTGGTTGGCATATTTAAGCGTAATCCATTCACTAGTGTCCTGTGACTCAAACACATGGATTAGAATCAACCTCCAATGTCATTAGAGTAATTCTTACTGAAATGATTTCTTAAAGTTCATATGAGAGGGTAAACCATATATGTAAGGATTTGAACATGTCAGTGTATATTTTTATACATCTAGATTCCTAATCATCACCACCTTTGTCTAATTCATGTTTAGAAATCCTTGCTTCTAATACTGGTTTTGCTGTAACACAGCTCAGTATCTTCTTTTTCCCCTTTGGTAGAAATGTCATGAATTGCTTGGCAACAGTCTGGTGGTGCCATTTGCTGGCTAGTTAATGGAACACTTTAAGCTCTTTCATTCCTTCATGTGGCTGGGTTCTAGGTTTAAAGTGTGATTAAAAAAAAACATAAATCTCTCTCAGGACTACAACTTTTTTAAATGTCCTAAGACACTCAAGAAGGGAAAATAGCAGAAATCACACAAAATACACTTGGCTCAATAAAGCTTTTTTTTTAAACCACTCTAAAACTTCAATGTGAAAGGTTCTGTTTAAAAAACAGAGTCTTATCTTTTACCTTCGTGTGTGTGTGTTTCTGTGTGTCTGTGTGTGTGTGTGTGTGTGTGTGTATACATGCATGTGCATGTGTGCATACTACCAGAGGGCACAGTAGTTTTTACACTATGGACTGACCAACTTAGTGCCCACTTTTGAAAGGAGTCCCTACATCTAACAGCATGAAGAACTTGCTTTGGAACCACTGTTCAAATCAATGGTGTGACCTAACATGCAATGTTCCAGCTGTTCCTCTACAGCTAACACTTGCCTAACAGCTTCTTCAAAGGCCACTGTCACATTAGTATCATCTTTGGCACTTGTTTCTAAATAAGGGTAATTTCCATTCTCCATGCACCAGGCTTGTGCCTCCTCAGTCGTCACTTGCCTATCCTCTTTGTCTACCTTGTTACCCAGAACCACAAAGGGGAAATGTTCTGGGTCCTTCACATCTGCATAGTAAATGAATTCTTTTTGCCAGTTGCCAAGGTTCTCAAAGCTCTGCCGGTCATCCACACTGAAGGTCAGCAGGCAGCAGTCTGCTCCCCTGTAAAATGGTGTTCTAAGGCTCTTGAAACGTTCCTGCCCAGCAGTGTCCCAGATCTGAAGGGTCACAAAGCGTCCATCTACCTCCAGATCTCGATTTAAGAACTCTACCCCTATAGTGTGAAAAGCTTGGGAGTCGAACTTGTTGGTTACATAACGGTTCATAAGTGAGCTTTTCCCAACTCCACCATCACCCAAGAGAATGACCTTTAAGAGAAGGGATTTCCCACTCATGGCTGCAGCACCAAACAGGGAGAAGTTTGCAAACAGAAGAACCTGAAAATACAGGAAAAGGTAGGAAAGAAAATAGTTAAACCTAAAACAAATCAACTTCATAGCAAAGTTCCCTGAATTATGAGTCCCCTGATAATGATCTTACATGATCATTGCTTGATTTAAAACATGGAAAGAAAACTCTTTTAGTAAAAGGGGGGAAATTGGCCTTATTTCTGAGGAAGCCTCTTACCTGGGCAAGGAAAGGCTTAATGCCATGAGTAAACCAACTAGCAGATGGCACTACAATTATGACTATATTAGCTTCCAGTTTGGACAGTTCTAAACAAGGGGCAAACATGAAACTTATTTGAGGTTTAATGTTTGCTTCTGAGGGACCTAAGTGCTATTGAAAGGTATATACGCTGTAGTCTTGATTTTGTCAGTTGAGATCTGGGTCCCAATTAGTGCAGACCCAAGAATATGGAAAGTTCAATGTTCTCAAAGCATTATTCCCATTACACCTGCATTGAGATGGATATGCTAATAAATGGATCTTCCAGAACTTTTTCATAGTATAATGACTCTTAATTTTTAACAGTTGACTTATATCAATGTAACAGGTATTACTCAAAAGAGAATCTTATGGAATTTCGTATTTAAGTTTTTATACCACAAAACGAATATATGAAAATTCACGATAAAATATAATAATCATATATTACTTTTCTTGTCATCTACACAACATACATGGGATACCTAGACTACATGTTAAAATAAAATATTCTGTTAAGTGTTGTCACACGAGGTCTACAGTGAAAACTCAACAATGATTATATTAATTGGGTACTATTTATGCGAGAGCCTCAAAAGAAGAAAACCTGAACACTGATCAAAGAAGAGCATGCAAAAGAGATTCAGAAAGCCCATACATTTAAAAAACAATTTGGAAACCATAATAGTCCTTGAAATTATTTTCAAATGTATTGTATTTATAAATAAGCAGATGAAAACGTAAAATCTCAAAATTCATAGCATAATCTCATGAAATACCTACCCAGTTGGGTTTTTTCCACAACTTCAACCTTCTCCTTTGTCCCTTTTGTTGCGTTTATTCTTTTATTAGGGTTCTAAAAAGGAGAATGAGAAGCAGAGATTTAATAATTTATAATAAAATGATAATAAGTCTTCAGAAACAAAACATGCTCAATTCAGGGAGAAGTCTCATGACAATGTCAAGTAATTTGTGGAGAATTTTTCTCACAAATACGTTTAAGACTTCAAAATGCTACAGGTGTTTAACATGATCAAAATAATTTTATTACTGAAACTTCCACTTACCCTAAACTGTTTGTACTTTGTGTGATTAAAAAAAAGTTTCTGTTGTCTTTCTCTATTCAATCTAAAAGTAAATCAAAGAAAGAAGGTGACATTCGAAGAAGTGAAGTTTGGGACAATGAAAGCAGAGGAATTCAAGGAAAATCAGAAATTCTTTTCTTCCCTTTCTACCTACCAACATTCCCACCTCAAACACTACCAGTGCACTCAGCAATCTGCCTCGAGGCTGTTTTCAATTTATTCTACATGATCAGAGAAGAAATTATTAATGTTTGTTGGACTTACAGTATACTTTCTTAGCTAATTATTTTATTCATTAATTGATGGTATCTGTCTGGAACCCAAGATTTTTGTTTGGTTGAGTTATTGAGACAAGGTCTCTCTGTGCAGCCCAAGTTGTTCTGGAGTTTGCTATGTAGCTTGAGATGTCCTTAAACTCCCGATTCTTCTGCCTCAACCTTCCTGCATGATAGAGGTTACAGGTATTCATGATCATGCCTAGCTTGAGTACAAGTTTTAAGATTTAGCTGTCCTTATTACAAATACACTTTTGTTTAAACTAATAGTTAGTTGTGCATATCTTAATGAAGCAAAACTAGAATAGTGGTCCAAAGATGAATAATTCCTATGCTTATTAACTATGCTTTCTTGTTGTGGAATAAAGAAGTTGTTTAAAAAAGAGCTCAGTTGCTTAATTATTGTTTGTTGTTTTGCAAAGCTAAATGAGGTATTTATTGACTATCTAAATCAGTAACTAAAATGTAAGCAATATCTCCTAAGTTGATAAGCTTTATCCTCCTTCTTAGGCTACATCTACTCTATAGAATCTTGAGTTTTCTACCATTTCTATTTGCTTGTTTTTTTTTTTTTTTTTTGGTTTTTTCGAGACAGGGTTTCTCTGTGTAGCCCTGGCTGTCCTGGACTCACTTTGTAGACCAGGCTGGCCTCGAACTCACAAAGATCTGCCTGCCTCTGCCTCCCAAGTGCTGGGATTAAAGGCGTGCGCCACCACCGCCCGGCTTTATTTGCTTGGTTTTTATCCGCATTTTTCTACTTTAAAATTTCTGTCTTTGGAACTAGCTTAAGTAGCAGATATTTCTTGAAATGATGGTGAGACAGATGTGTTAGCAGAATTTTTAATTCTCCTTTTTATTTGGCTTTGTTTTTGATATGCTGGGGAGGGACACAAAGCCTCGGAGGGCTAGGAAAGTCCTCAACCACTGATCTATGCTCCCACTTCATACTTTATTTTTAATACTAGTTTATACTATAATTATACAGTTCAAAACTCTTCACCTCTTTTTTTAAAAGCAACAGAAGGAAGTAAAGATTTGTGTAAACTATACTTGGCAGGTATTAATGGTGGATACCACATAACTTTTCTTAAGTACCTAGAAAACAGGTGTTAACATCATGAAAGAACTCACCAATCCTACTTTCCCATCTGTGGATAAACTCAACAGATGGGTCAAAAACAGTGAATTATGGAAACTCAATGTCCAGCACCAGGAATAATGATCAGTATTAACGACAATCTGAGAATTCTCTAGTTGGTAATGTGCACAGGTAACTCTAGGCACATAAACTAAATGCTATGGGGAAAGAGGTAAAGGAGGGTCTTCCTTTCTGCTATACCATTCACTTGTTTTATAAAGATGTTAGTTCCTCCTGGTTCTTTAACATGTAAGAATGCCTGGCTCCCTAACAATTTCTAAAAGCATCTGAATATGGCATAGAATCTCAGTGCTGAAAAGATCTTCAGGATCTTCTGGTCTAATCCTTCTACTGATGTTTGAGAAAGCATTGAGTGCCTAGTGCCTACTGTGTGCTGTTATCATTACCAAGGTGATCCTCTATAGCAGTACTTGTCAGCCTTCCTAAAGCTGCTACCCTTTAATACAGTTAATTCCTCATGTTGTGGTGACCCCTAACCATAAAATGTTTTCATTGCTACTTTATAACTGTAATTTCACTGATGTTATAAATAATAATGTACATATCTGACATGCAGGATATTTGATATGCATCCCCTGTGAAACAGTTGCTTGATTCTGTCCCCCTTCACCCGAAAGAGGTCGAGACTCACAGGTTGAGAACTGCTGCCCTACATTCTCCCCTCCATCGCCAATGCCCATTTATTTGCTTAAAGTAGGATGATAGACAGTTTAGGTTGGTCTCCTTGCCTTCAGTCTCTGTTTCCTGCTGACTTGGCCCCAAAATACCCATTTCTAGTCCTCTGTTTTCACCTCCATTTCTAACATTGGTGTCCTGCTGTGTTGGCCAGGCTGGTGTCAGACTTGTGATCTCAAGCAATTTATCCTCTTTCCCATTCCATGCCTCAAAGTAGATGGGGTCAGAGCCATTCATCAGTGTGCACACGGTTCTGTTGCCATTTGGCTAGCATCTTCTCACATCTAAGTAATGAGAACCTTTCAAATCTTCTGTTCCTGCCTCTGGTTTCTCTTCACCCAATCTACTTTGGAAAGTTTTAGCATGAACACTCAATAGATGTAGATTGCTTTGGAAATGTTTAAGGCAAGGACTTGCCCATAAGGAATTTACAAATAAACATCTAAGCTTCAAGCTCACAGTAGGGACTGAGGATGGACCCTAGTGGTGGGAGCACTTGTCTAACATGTACAAGGCCCTGGGTTGGATCCTCAGTAGGGTTCTACTTCACACTAGAGAAAGAGTAGGATAACTACTGCTCAAAGCAATTGAGTACATATTTTAAAATAACCAGAAGAGGAGGGTACCTCAATGAATTGTATTTGAATGCACTGAGTTTGACCCTCAGCACAGTATAAAACCAAGCTTGGTGGCAGATATGTATAACTGTTAACACTCAGGAAGTAGATTCAAGAAGATCAGAAATTCAAGATCATACTCAGCTAGAGGAGTTCAAGGCTTTCTGGGCTACATATGGACTTACAGAGAGGAGTGAGTGCTTGACAGGTATGGGAAGGAGATAAGAGACTACTAGAGCTGAAACAATCAGAATGCATTATATGCCTGTATAAAATTGTCAATGATCAAATTTAATAAAAATATTTAGACATTTTAAAAAGGAAAATTTAAAAATTCCATTTAGTAATTTATAGGAAAAAAACCAAGAATATGAAAATTCCCAATACATAGAAATGATTAATATTTAAGAAAATGGAAGCAATTGCTACCCCTTGATCATTATACATTGTATATTTGTATCAAATGATTATATTGTACCCCATAAATATGTTCACATTTTATATCCCAATCAAACATCTCCTTCTTTGCAGTTGGAATTATCTTACTGTTTGATGTTGTTAACAGACTTCTTAAAAAAAAAAAAAAAACCTCTGTCTTTCCTACACAACTGATTTAAAATTTTTAAATAGTAAGTCCTCTGCTTGTGTGTGTCTTTGAAGCCTCTTCAGCATGTGGTACCAGAATCCATCATAGAAATAAGCAATAAGTATTTATGATTTAATAGATTAGGTAGGTACCCAGAATTAATGCCTTGCATTTTATGCCAGCAATTGATCCATGATCCTGTAAGATATCCAAATATTATCACATATACTATGACTACAAATACAAATTATGAATTTATCTGCATCCCTTTCCAGAAAGGATTAAACAGAAATTCCACCTGTTGAAAGTCAATGGACTATTTTCAATTTCCTTTTTGCTACACTCACATTTTAAAATAGATATATATTTCCAACAGTATCACCATTCCTACCAAAAACAAGAGAAGAATAATGGTACCCATTTTGTTTGCAGTGGATGCTGCCATCCCTGTTATTATGCTTGAAGGTGAGGATGATATCCGTTAGTACACATTCAAACTGAAATGAACTAGCACAGTATAAAAATCAACTAAATCAAATTCCCTCCCCCAGGAGATGCCAATTTGTATCCAACATAAAATTAAGAAAGCGTTAAGAAGAGAGAAGGATTTTTTGATAACAACACATATATCTAACACGAAGGTGAAATCCAGTATGGCTTCCATATCATACTAGATCTGAACCAAATATTCTTTTTGCTTTTCTTTTTCTTTTTTTTTAATCCCCAGAACTGGGAATCAAATTCAGGACACTGTATATAAAACACTCTATCACTAAGCTACACCTCCAGCCTTTGGACTGCAATATATATTTTAATTTTGTTCCCGTTCAGAGAAATGTCTGGCTTTGACTCAAATATTGTCTTAGATAATAAGATGAATCGGGAATCATATAACCAATATTCCTAGCTCTTTATTCTTCAGTGCACTTGAAACCTTTTGAATCAGCTATGTTTGCACCCACACAGGCTTTTACAAATTACCCTGTTTAGGTGGGGGTGCTTGAGATTGGGAGCCACAGGCAATAAAATGAAGGTTGAACCTTTTAAAATAACTCATTTTGATATGATTATGGAGAGAAAAGAGGCATGTAAGCCAATTGGCAACATCAGTTCAGTTTCCATGGGGTGAAATGATGCTCACAATCAGTAGCGCAGGCTGTTTGGGAGCAAGTCTTGACAGGGGTGTGTACTGCAGGGCTTGCTGGGGGAAGAGAGTGGGGCTAGACAATGGATGAGAGTAGCCCTGATGGAAGTCTGCACAGGGGAGGGGACATGCTTGGAGCTGTGAGAAAAGCCCATCTTGTGGCGACATGCTGATTAGGGCTATTCAATTTACTGTTTAATTCTGAAATAATATTCAGAAATACTGCACTGAAGAAATGGGTGTGGCTTTATTTAATGTGTCTAAAAATCAGCACAAGAGATGACTGATCTTTGAGATCCTCTAATTTAAATGGTGTAGAGTGCTTCCCATACAACCTGATGCTGGGAAGGGGTTGTTTCATGGGGGGGTGGGGAAGCCCTGTGACGCACTCAATTTACTTTGCAGAGCTCAATTATCAGCTACATGCATGCTATAAAGTCTAGATGCCATGGCTGTCATGCCACCAAAATGCTATTTCCAACTTCATGCTGGCATTTACATCATATATGCAACTAAGTAAGTGTTCAGTGTGGAAATTCATGCCTAATATTTCGCTCTCCATAACAGTTCTGAGCCAATAAGCCCAAAGACACACTTGATAGGAACTTGGCACTGTCCCGAGGCCACGTCTTCTTTAAGAGGCTGCCTGGAAGTAAAGGTTTTCAGGACACTAATAAAACGTCCTTAGGAGACCAGGAATGTTGGCATCTCTACCACAGGAACACTGTTTCAGTATTGGAAACTTGGAGAGTGAAATATCCCACATAGTACCAACTACCTCAGACCCAGGTCCTCTCACCTTATCCTCAGCGCTTAGAGCCAGAAGACTGTGGCGCATGCGCAGTGAACCACACCCGCTCCCCATGGAGCTCTGCGCCTCTCTGCCCCGCTCTGGCAGCCACTCCAGATTACTCAGCAACGCCCCCCTCCACCATCACCTACCTCCGAGGACAATCTCAGCAGCTTCTAGGCCTCTTTACTGAGGTGCCAGTGGCCCCAGCGATGACCTATGCTGCCCTTTCTCCCTCTTCACAAAGCCTCCCCCCTCCCGACCTCCTGGCCTCCCTGGTCCGCCAGCCCTAGTCCCCTCTTCCTGCCCACGCGAAGACACCTTACCCAACACAATGGAAAGGAGAAAGGACAGGGCTACAGATGCCAGACCGATCAGCTCTGCGTGCCTCTAGCCTGGCTCCTGAGCTACAGGGTCACAGCTCGCGCTGTTGCCTCGTCCTCAATGGGGCAGCAAGGGCAGCTTGGACCTCCGTGGCCTGACAGCTGCTGTTCGCTCCCGCTGCTGCTGCCGCCGCCGCGCAGCGTCTCGAGCCCGCGCCCGCCAGGGGAGGGGGCGGGGCCCGCGCCTCCTCCTTGTGCCCCCTTCTTGGTGTAGGGGGACCCACTGTAGCCGCTTCCCACCAGCTCTTTGCAGAGAGCTTTACCTGGCTGGCTTGCTCTTCCTTCATGTCTAAACCGGGATCTCCCTAGTCTTTCTTCTCCTCCCAGTTAATTGGAAGTGAGTGACAATAGACCATCAAATAATTGCTCTGGCACCTTAGCTTCTTTTCTGCCTAGGGCCTGAAGTCTCAGGCAGAGCTACCTATAGCCTCATCCTGCAATGGCTCTTCTATTTACCAAAGAAGTAAATCTTATATATATTTTCCCCACCAGTTTGTTCTGTTTTGTTTTTGTGCCAAGACATTAATACATACATCCTCTTGCTTCAAATAGTACAGGAAAACACTTGATCACAACACATTAGTAGGCCTTATTGGTGCCCATTGCCAAGAAATTCTCATGACGCTTCAAAAGGAAAGATTGGCATCTGTAACTGAGCCACAGAAAACATATAGCTCTTTCTGCCTCCTTACCAATTACCATTCAAGAGAATCATAGACAGCAGTACTTGAGGTTCCAGGAACTGTGACTAGGGTGGAATTCAATGTTCCAATTATGCCCAGCCACCAAACTAGTTCCTCTTGACCTTCTGTGGCCCTCTGGTATCTTGTGATTACCCCTGGCCCTCTTCACCCTCATAGCCAAAGGAAGGCAAATCTCTTGAAGTAATTTAGCCTACACTCCATCTATTTCTCAGTTACATTCATATCTGAAGTTTCACTGCTTTCTGAACACCCTTGTGTGTATGGCACTGCCCCCTCCCACCATATGTTCCTCACACACACCATCCCTCCGTCTATTCCACTCTCTTTATCTTTTCTCAAGGCAAAACAACCAGTCTCAGCAAGGATCCAGTTAAATGTCACTTTTAAGTATAGTCTTTCTCCATAATCCCAGAATGAAGACAGTGCCTTGATTTATCTTTTATAGCCTCTTTGTAGCTTACTGTGCTTTTTTCACATCACAGTCATCTTTAGTGTGTTTATATACATCTAATACATACTTACTTGGTTACAACAGTCTACCCCACTGAATTATACAGCGCTATAGGTTCAGATAGTGTGTTTAACTTCACAACTGTATTCCCCCCCAAAAATCTAGTTCATATTTTGCATGAAGAAAATATTTATTAAATATGAATGAATTATATATCACCAGTAAATGCTAATATTTTAAAATAAGTGGATTTAATGGAATCTTTTCGGTGGTTTAAACCCACCTCACTTCTCACACGAACACACTATAATATTCTTGAGATGAAAAGAAGATACATATCATCCTCTAAAGTAATTTGTACTGGTTCTAATGTTCAATAAAGGAAAACTACTGAACATGACCCTTCTACAGCTTGGGTACAGTTTGTCCTTTAATGGTTCATGTGTTGAGGTTTGGTTCTCAGTGTGGTAGTATTACAGTGGTGGGAACTTTAAAGAGACAGAGCCTGGTGGAATGACATTAGGGCCTGAGGATTCCACCCTCAGGAATGGATTAACGATGATCTTACAGAGTGGGTTGGGTCTCTCAGGGGTGAGCCAGATGTCATGGCAGTGAGATGCTAAAAAGTAAAGACACACCATGTACTTGTTCAAGTATGTCCTTTTTTGTTTCTTCAATATGTTGTTACCCATCCTGGGACCTCTCATCAAGGTACTGGTGGATCCATTGGATTCTCTAGCCTCTATAATGGTTCATCAAAACAAGCATTTTCACAAGTTGCACAGTATTTTAGTATAGCAGTACAAAATGGAGTAAAGTCTGAATATTTGTATGTATATATTTAGTTATACATGTGTAATATTTGTACATATCTACTTTATGTTTACTATGTATTATTTTATATATGTTATAAAACACACACTAAAAACACTCTTTATAAAACACACACTAAAAACACTCTAACATAGAAATTGTGAAAGAATGAAAGTAAATAAGTTGATGTTACAACGTTAATTTCTGCACCCTAATGAAATGTTTTGTGAACAGTTCTAAAAATAAATGTCCTTAGTAGAGTCTCATCTTCAAGCATAATAATCTATGCTTGCTTGTTCTTTTCCCAGAGATGTTTTCTGACAGTTTTTTAACAGCCTCCAAGAATCTCCCAAACCTACATGTAAGTGTTAAAGGCTTTCTTATTTCTAGGCTTGGATACCTTGTCCTGTAGTCAAGATGTCATTACTGCTAAAGGCATTACAGTGTTAGAGAATGTTGGAAACCCTAGAGGTAAGTAAGACCTAATGTTAATCCAGAGACTCCTAAATGCAATTTCTGTACTAAGAACATTTTTATAGCTCTTATCAGAAACAAATAAGTAAAATTTCATGACCTTCAACCAGGGAATGAATTCTTAGATATGATACCAATGACAAGATATAGTTTGACTCCTTCAAAATGAAAAAAAAAAAACTTTATGCTTCAAAAGACACTATCAAAGTTCTCCCTGAGATATCCATCTCCACAATACAGTATGCTTAAAAGAAAAAGACACTATCAAGAGGCTGGGGAGATAACTCATCATAAAATGCATGGTATGAAAGCATGAGTGCCTGAAATCAGATTCCCAGAACTTGTGTAAAATGCAGTGGAGGTCAGAAACAGGCATATCCCTGGAATTCATTGACCAGTGAATCCAGTCAGTCTATTAACTCCAGCTTTAGTAAGAGACCCTGTCTCAAAAAATAATGTGTACAGCAACCACAAAGACACTCAGGGTCAACCTCTGACCTTCACACACATATGTTATGTACACACTAACATGACCAAATGCCTGCATAGCACACACACACACACACACAACAACAACAACAACAACAACAACAACAACAATGATGGTAACAACAACAATAATAATAATAAATATTTTTAAAATGGGATATTCTGAGCATGGTAGCCCATGTCTTTAAACCCTAGCATTTTGGAGACAGGAGCAGATGGACCTCTATGAGTTAGAGGTCAGCCTAGCAGGTATACATAACGAGCTCCAGGCCAGCTAGAGCTATATAGGGAGATCCTGTCTCAAAACAAGTAAACAAAAGAGCCCGAACTTTTCAAAAATAAATGAGTAAAAATGAGCAAATAATCTGAGTAGTCTTTTTCCAAAAGCTGTATAAACGATTAGTTAATGTATGGAAAACTCTCACCATCATGGATTATCAAGGGAATACAAATTGAATTCACAATAAAATATCACACCACACCTACTAAAACAGCTATAATAAAAACTCATGTCAAGGTCTTGGAGAGATGGTTTAGTAGTGAGAACACCAATTTGCTCTTCCAGTGAATATGGGTTCAGTTCCCAGCACCTACACACATACCACATGGCTGACATTTTATATAATCTCCAATTAAAGGGGTTTAAGAATGCTTTCTGAATTATGCAATCACCATGACAATGAATTTAACCACTCTCAAAAGACATTTCATACACATTAGCATTAAACTTCAATATTTCAATCTACCTTTTAGCACTATGTAATTGGTAATCTATTTCTGTTTCTATACACTTCTTTGGTCTGAGCACTTCATATGTATCATATAATATTAAATTTTTGTAACTGACTTCTTTCACTTAGTTGAATGTTTTTCAAGTTCATACATTTATAGCATTTTTGCACTATATTCTTTTTTTGTGACTTAATAATATTACATTGTGGAGATATAGTGCATTTGGTAAGCCATTCACGATCCTGGAACTATAGTTACAGACCCTTGGGAGCCACCATGTGGGGGCTGGGAATTGAACTTGGATTATTTGTTCATTTTTACTCATTTATTTTTGAAAAGTTTGGTCTCTTTGTTTACTTGTTTTGAGACAGGATCTCCCTATATAACTCTAGCTGGTCTGGAGCTCATTATGTACACCAGGCTGACCTCTAACTCACAGTGGTCCATCTGCTCCTGCCTCCACAATGCTAGGATTTAAAGACATGGGCTATCATGCTCAGTAGATTCCTAAAATTCAAGGAATCTTCATTGAAACAAATCATTCAATTTTAGTGAGAATAGCAGGCTGCATAGAATTTTAACATATCCTACTCCCATAGTCTCTCTCTCCTTCTGTGGTAGCTTTGGAAATTAACAGGCTGCAATCACAGCAACTGCAGAGCTCTGGGTCAGAAGGCTAAGACTGGGACTAGACTTTTTTCAAAGCCTCATTCCTAGAGAAACATCATTATGAGACCTATTTGGCGATCTCCTGAAAACCCCTTCTCACAGAGCTTCTTTGTTATTCACCTGACTGAGCAGAACACCCTTCCTCAAGGCTTTTTTTTTTTTTTTTTGTAAAACAGTAAGTGGGAATTGTGTAACAAATATTTCAGCTCCTTGTAGCAATGACAACAATGGAAGAAAACAAGAAATTGACTATGAAACAATAGCAGGGAAGCTAAGAAATGAAGGACGTCTAAAGGCAACATTGATCATTTCAACAGACATACAAACAACAGTTCACAAAAATCCAATATACTTCCACTGATTTAAAAACAACACCCAGAAAACTACAAGAAGAATTCAACCAGGCAAGAGCATCTACAAATCTCCACAGGGAGCATCAAACTTAATAATAAAAGACTAGAGACATTTCTACCTAAATTGAGTGACAAAATATGGAGGTCCACTATTGATACAAAAATAAGGTAAATTTTTTTATTCATTGGTATATAATTTTATATTTTGACACATATATATGTATATTTCATATACATATATATAATGTATATTTCATACATACATTTATATAATGTATTGTGCCTATACAACTCATTCAAAAGTACAGACTTGACTTCTAATCCTTTTTTGGGCTGCTATTGGAATCTATTTAGGAGACTGGGTAATACAAGTTGATGGCTGGCCAGGCCAGTCAAGCTCCTGGTCATGTCTGATAGTAGTCTTAATTTATCACAAAAATATGCTTACTAGGTTGAATAAATAGTAAATGGCTAAAAATAAGTTTAGACATAACATAGATAGATAGATAGATAGATAGATAGATAGATAGATAGATAGATGTCTTCAAAACTCTCAGAGTTGTACAGAAAATTGCATTTACGGATTTTTTTATTATTTTAAGAATTGTTTTATTTGAGACAGTCAGCTCCTAACAGCTCCCATTTGACTTGGAAGAAGACAATGCGCATCAAAAATCTCCATCAGGAGATAATTGCTACTGGACACAAATGTCCCTGCTCTCTGAACAGATTATATACAGTTCAAAGATGGACCAGAGCTTAAATGTAGATAAGTCTATGGCCCGATTCTGCAGAGACAGAATGTGCAAATTCTTCTTATTTCCTGCTGCATAATTTAGTCTGTGAGATAGGGTTGGCCAGAAGGCTGAAGATGATGCTCCAATAGTAGTTAGATATATTTGTTTGCCTGCACTTCCTACACTCTCAAATAACTTTATCCCGTCTTAAGTCTTTGATGGGTTTGAAGACATAGTAGATATAAAATTTCAATTGAGCTTAAGTTGTTTAGGGTTTAAAAGTATATTTTTAAATCTGAATAAAATCTTTAGGTTTATAAATATAGGATATTATAGGATAGTTGATTTTTTTTGTCTTCAAGGTTGCCTGATACAAATAGGCTAAACATTTTGTATATAACTTTCATATATGGTTTTTCTGATTGTTTCATATTGATTCTTACTGTATATAGTTTTTTTTTTTTAAAAACAGCCTTTTTTATTAGGCAAAAAGACAGAATTGACACAGTGGTCTGTTATGTATTTTAAATATTAATTAATCTGCTCCCAGAGACCTGCTTGCTATGCCAGGTCATAAGTGCACCAAGTGATGCTAATAAATGCTTCAACCTTGACTGGGTAGAATAGAAGTAGGTGGGGCTTGAGGAGCAGAGAGGAAGATGGGAAGAATAAGCCAGGAGGGGAGGGAGGAGAGACACAATAAGTTAAAGATGGAAGAAAATTATGCTATGTGGCCTGAAATATCGGCATAGTGTGGAGAATAATAGTCCGAG
>CAJQZJ010000132.1:130821-154089 GCA_907164525.1 Lophiomys imhausi | reverse complement strand
TCAGTCAGTTCTTTCAGGATTGTAGACTCCTATATTGATTTATTAGATAAATTGTTGTGTCATCAAGAAAGAAAATAAATTAGCTAGAGAAGGAGAACTGACTGAAATTAAACGGTAGTTATGCTGTATATTAGTTGGACATATGAATGGAAACCATAAACATCAAGTCAATTGTGTCTACTTCCTGGTCCCTGGGAGGACTTGAATTTATGAGTATGGTTTGTGCCTGAAATCTACAGAAAATTCAAACCAGCGGACAGGAAGGGAACCCAATGCTTGAAGATCAAAAGGAAAAGACATAGGTGGGGTCCTAAAGAGGGAGTATTATAAAATTAATGATGGAATGGTGTCTTAAATGAAACAGAACATCATTTAAATGTTGATATTTATCACATTGACACTTATACTACTACCAAAACCTTTATGTAATGAAACATAATGTTTGTAAAATAAAGCATTTAATATATAATCAACAATGCTCTTTGTGACCTGTGGTTCAATAACAAGATATAGTTTATTCTCTGAAAATTTTCATATTCTTCAATCTTCTCAGTTTAATCTCTGAAAATGAAATTAGGTTTTCTGAAACTTTAATCTGATTTTATGAAAATTTAAAGTCTGCATAGACCCCTTAAAGAAAAGAAGACATGGTTAAAATCATTCTTCCCTTTCACATATGTGACACTTCTGAAAGAGTAGGCATAAAAGGAATAAAAGAATGAATATCTCCAGAGATATTCAGAGAAACCCTGTCTCGAAAAACCAAAAAAAAAGAATGAATATCTCATCCATATATATATGAATATACATATGAATACATGTATAATATAGTATAAATATAAGTATGTTTACACACACTTATCTATGTATGTAAATATACTTATATTTATTTGTATTACTCAGTGTTCTCTAGAACAGAATATATATATTCAATATATAGGTGATTTATTAGATTAGCTTATATGAAATTGTCTGGCTAGTTTAACAATGGCTATTTTGCACACTAGAGAGCCTAAGAACCTGGTTAGCTGTTCAATCCCTGAGGTTGGATGCCTCAGCAGTCCCAGTTTGGTGCTGAAATCCTAGAGGATTCCTACAGAGATACTGGCATTCAGTCCATGTTAGAAGGCTGGAGAAGCTGGGTTCCAGTGTCAACAAAGGCCAGCAGTGGCACTCAACAACAAGGAGTGGTGGTAGGCAGGCAGAACAGTCCTGATTCTACTCAGACTTCCTTATACCAGGGCCAGCTCAGGGTGGGGCTGCTCATTCCATGGGTCTGTGTTCCATCTGACAGTAAATCCTTCTTGCAAATACCCATACACACTTGCTTATAGGCTTGCCTCTCCTTTGATTCCATAGCTAATCACCTTGACAGTGTTAATGATCTTAATATAGTCCTAATTTTCAGATTTTTTTTTACTGTTTATTTTATTACTTCAATTTACATCTCCATCACAGTTCCCTCCCTCCACCCCTCCTGGGCCCACTCTCTCCCTCTCCTGCTCTCCTCCCTTCTCCCACCTATCTTACTCCTATGGTGTGGGGTCTGTAGGGAGTTAGATTAATATAAATTAGATTTAGTAAATATCTAGGTTTCTAATACAGTCTCTTAATCTGAGGCATGAAGATCAACTTGGCTGTGAGCAATTAGCTTATCAGCTTGTGGGCTAAAAACAAGGATGAAGTCATGTGAAACAAGGGGAGCCTATGGACTAAAAATAAGGTTGAAGCCAGGTGAAACAAGAAAAGCTTTATGACCTGGCATTGTTTTCAGCTGCTAAGTGGGCAGAGCCCAAATTAAGCTGAAGCAGGTGGAACAAGGAGCGATCCTATTTAAGGACAAGTGGATGGAGCCAAAGGGGCCGCATGCTAGAGAGCTCTGATGCTAGCGAGTCCACACGCTAGAAAGGACAATGAGTAGTTTGTATCCTCTGATGGAGAAAGTGCTGATGAACTGATGGCCAGATCTCCCTGAGGCAGAAAGAAGCTGGTGAGCAGAGAAAGCCTCAGCAAGACAGCAAAGGCCAAGGACTAAACCCTGTGGCTCAGCTTTTGCCTAGAGGGGTTTGACCTGTCTGAACAGTGGCCTGAATGGAACTGTGGCCAGCTTTAAAGACTGAGGCAGAGCGGCAGAGTTGCTGATGTGAAGGAAATAAGTTGGCCTACAGATGGCTGAAGTCTCCCAGAGAGAAGAAAGCCTCAAGTCTTATTTAAGGTGAAACCACCATAGCCAATTTACCCTGATGAATCTACATCTGAGTTACTCCAGAAAAAAGATTGCTAAGTGCATTAAAGGGTCTACCCCGGAGACTGTGTTCCTGACGACTGAGAACCTGCCCCAGAGACTGTATCCTTCTAAAAGGTTATGAAAATAGTTGAAATAGTTATCAATAGGTTTAGTGGTTAGGTCATGGGGTTGTAGGCATTTGTAGGGTTAGTAAGTAAGTAAGTGTATTTGTTATAAGTAAATATAGTTACTAATAAAGAATAGTTGATAAATTTTAAAAAGTTCAGTTACAGAGGTCTGCCCACATCTCAACCTTGCTCAGGTCAGCAGTCATATGAGGGCTAAGAGCTTCCTCTTGCACTGGGGGCCTACTTGGGAGCTCCACTAGGGCAAAGTATCCCACTAACAAGTAACAAAGTCTATTGTTTCTGTTCCTTTCAGTCTGTTAGTTGTAGGATAGTTATCCTGTAATATATGGCTAAAATCCAGTTCTAAGTGAATAGATGCCAAAGAAGAAAACAAATGGCCAACAAGCAGAAAAAATATATTCAATCTCATTAATCGTCATGGAAATGCAAATTAAAACCATGATGAGATACCACTCACTCCATATAGAATACCTAAAAATTCTGAACAGATACTAGCAAGTGTTGGCAATTATGTGGACAAGTTGGAAGCTTTGCCAATAGGATTGCAGTGGTAAAGGGCTGTGGAATAGTTCAGAAGTTTCTCAAAATGTAACCTAGGTATTCTAATTGTAAGTATATAGTAAATAATAATAATCAGATTGTTAAAGCTTTCTTGACCAAAACCTTATTTTTTTCTTAATATAGTGGAGAGGTGGATAAGAGAGAGGAGTAAGAGAGAATGAGTGTAGAAAGTTGAGAGACTGTCAGGAAGAGGAAGAACTCAGTATTTCATAATGGCCAAATTAATCATGTACTGGAGAAAATGATGGCATGGCTCTCAGTAGGTTGAAGATAAATGAAACCTAAAGTACCAGGATTTAGTCATTGCATATAGTGGTGCAAGTGGTGGTTGCAGTAACTATTCAGATAGAATTTGGAAAAAGGTAGGATGCCCAACAGAGGGAAGCTTTAAATCAATCTCTGAATCAGGAGGCTGAATTAAAAAGTTTGCTATGAGTTTGAGGCCAGCCTGGGCTACTTAGTAAGTTCAAAGTCAGCCTAAGATGCATAAGACCTTATCTTAAAACAAAAATCAGTCTTGGGGCTACAAAAATCATGGCAGCAAGGTTCATTCTGGGGTCAAAGGCCATAGAATAAACACTACCACAAAAGATACTGAATACTCAATGTGAATTGGTTTCACAGGAGGCTGATCTGATGTAAGCATTTCACAAGTGTTCCTTCACAAGTGTGCCCATAGGTTCCTTTTTTGAAAGGCTTTGTTGTTATTATTTGTTTGTTTTTATTTTTGTTTTTGAGACAGTGTCTCACTGTGTTGGCCTTGACCTTGTAGACACCCACCTTCTTCTGTCCCCCAAGTGCAGGGGATTAAAGTCCTGTTCCACAATGTCCAGCCTTTCTGTTCAGTTTTCATTACAGTTTTAAAGTCAGTCAAAGGACATAAGAACTGCACACGATCAGAGAAATGTGTCAGTATTTCAGTGCTCTACATTTTAAAATAAGACCTTTTAAAAATCAGGACGAAAGTAAAATGTTGCCTTGTTAAAACAAAACAAAGAAAGACAGGTGAGATCCATCATTGCTCACAGCTTGTTGGTTTATTTTTCTCACCTAATGTACCACACATCTGTCCCTCTGTTTTCGTCCTTATCATGGCTCTATTAGACCAGGTGTTCATCAACTCATGCTTGAAAACCAATGTGACTTGCTAATACAGAGAAAATGAAGGTTGAAGGTACCACTTTTAGAGTTAAATGACTGTAAATTTTCTCCCAGAGAAGGAATTTGTTTGTTTTACCTGAGCAAATAGATGGGTTGTTTTCATTGCTCAAACATTACAGCATGGTTGGGATAAGCCAAGAACTGAACTTCTCTGCCTGGGAAATTAGCTGTAATGGCTTGATTGGGGGATGTGATGGATTGGTTGGGGGATTCGGTAATGTATAGGAAAATAGGGAGAAGATAACAGGGGAATGAAGGAAAGTTGAGCAACACTGGGAAAAATCAAAGCCTTTGTGTAATGGCTGAAGAGTTTAAAGGAACCAAATTTCATATATTTAAATGTTTTAAGATACATTTTTATTTATTCTTTGAGAATTCACCCTTTACTCCCTACTCCAACTCTTCCCTCACCCCAAATCACAACTATTTCTCAACTTCATGTCCTCTTTTTTTAACCCACAGAATCCAATGTTGTTGGCATGTGCATGGATATGGTGTCATGGCCTGGAGCATGGGCAACTTACCAGGGCCATAATCTTCAAAGAAAATGGACTCTTCCTTTCCCCAGTAGCTATCACCTGCCAATAATTCTTCAGCTAGACATAGGGGCTTCATGAGTCCCTTACCCAATCTCTGCTGGAATGTTGACTGGCTTGATCTTGTGCAGGCAACCACAGTCATTGTGAATTCAGGAGTGCAATGGTCCTGTCTGGAAAGCACTGCTTTGTCTCGGTCCTGCGCAACCTCTGACTTTTCCCATCTTTTTGCCTCCTCTTCCATGACAGTCCCAGAGTTTCAGAAATATGGAGTGTGATGTAGATTTCCAAACTAGGGCTGAGCCCTCCACAGCCCTAGGTGGGAAATCTAGGATTTTGGCCAGTTGTGAGTCTTTGATTAACCACTGTCCACTCTAAAAAGAAACTTCTCTGATGAAGATTGAGAGGTACACTAATCTATGGGTATTGTGTTTAATTTTAGGTTGCTGTGGCACTGCAAGGAACTCACCCTTAAGTACAAATCTGTATGTATATAGTCATTGACTATTCAAGAGGAAGCAGAAGAAACAAGGAGGAAGAGGTCATTAACTCTGTGCTGAAGGGGAATCATGCACTAGAGGCATCGGGTGAACAAGAGAACATAATGGAAGTAGAAACTCATAGACAAAGTCAGTGGTTCTCAACATGCTGCGACTCTTTAATACAGTTTCTTATGTTGTGGTGACCCCACAACTATAAAATTATTTTGTTTCTATTATTTCATAACTGATTTTGCTACTGCTATGAATCATAACGCAAATATCTGATATGCAGGATATCTGATATGTGACCCCTGTGAAAGGGTCATTCAACACCCCCCAAGGGGTCGTGACCCACAGGCTGACAACTGGACAAAGGCAACCAGAAGAAATCTAAGCATCGCACCTTCTGCAGATTCTCCTAAATCCTAAAGGCCATGTGCACATGACAAAATGAAACCCAGGACTATTCAGAGCCTGAAATTTCAATCACATTGTTATTAGTTCTAAGACTGGTTTTCCTTCTCCATATTCTTCTTCCCCAGGCATTGTGTCCTGGGAAAGTGAGTCATGAAATCATCAGTGGTCTTTCTTTTTAAATTTTATTTATTTAAGAGAGAGAGAGAACCATCCATGAAACACACGTGGAGGTCAGAGGACATATTTCAGGAATCAGTTCTCTCCTTCCATCCTGTGATTGAATCCTGGGGATTGAACTTGCATCATAAGGCCTGGTGGCAAGTGCCTTTACGTGGTGAGCTCTCTAACAATCTTTGGTCAGTGGGCTTTCTTAGGCTATGGCTTCCTGTCTGGTTGCAAAATGGAGAAGCCTTGGCAACAGTCTGAGGGAAGAAAAGTTAATGGTACACACTGTGTTTGTTCCTTCAGGTTCAACCCTTCAGTGACAGCTAAATTAATTCACAGTGCCTGACAGGTGACCTTGCCAATATGTCCCTGTTTCATTAACTAACTTCTTCTTTCTCTTTTCCCTTGAAAGGACAAAGAGGGTTTAATTGTCTCAGTGTTATCCATCTTGGGGTTTTTTTGCCATTATTTTCTTCCTCAACACTATAGAAACATCTTTGTCAATAGTTTCCTTATTAAATTGTCTTCAGTGATCTATGAGTATGCCATTTATTTCCTGCCAGCATCCTAATCAAAACACTCTTTATCTCTTTGCTTTCATCATATCAGTAAACCCCTGCCACTAAGGTAGATCTTACTATTAACAAATATCTTACAGATGTAAATATATGAGACAAAAGAGGTTAAATAACTTGTCTAAGGCCTTTTTTGCCATGACTATTGATTTCAAGATAGTGAGGTTTTGTCATTTGTTTGGTTCTGTTGTTGTGTTTCTTTCTCTTTTTAGATTTTACCTTTATTTTATGTGTTATGGTTATTTATTTTTGTATTTTATTGCATTTTGTATTTTATTGTATTTATTTTCATTTTATGTGTATGCTTGCTTGTATGTCTATTCATCACATGCATGCAGTTCTTGAGGAGGCCAGAAGATGGCGATGGATTTACAGTTCTTAGCCAGCATATATATGGTTGCTGAAAATTGAATACTGGTCCTCTGGAAGAACAGTCAGTGCTCCACACCACTGAACCATCACTCCAGCCCATGTTTTGTGTTACCTTGGCAAAGTATCCCTATGATTATACCTTATACAAATCTTCCAGTCAAATTAAACTGGTGTATTCAATTTTCCATAAAATCAGTTTATTAAAACATCCTTCTCACTAATGCAGCCATCTCCCACTGGAGATTCTTCGATGCTCATCCTCTACTTGGAGTAAAATAGGGGGTGCTGTCAGGAGCTGACATGTCTAAATATCAAAAGTATTAAGTTAAGAAAACTTCTTTGAATGCTGTATTCTACAGATCTCCTTGTCACTGGGCAAGAGAAATCCCTTGCTTCAACTGTAGACAGAATGCTGTCTGAAAAGGACAAAACTTGGAAGCAGGTAAGTCGACAGCCTAGCTCTGCCAAGACAGGGTAGGGAAGTCCTTAATAATTCCTGCTTTATAATTAATGTCTGTCAGAGATACTGGGCCAAAAGGCTGAAGATAGACGCTCTAATGTACTGAGAGAAACTGGGATTGTCCAGGCAGCCAGTTGTCTGTCATTTCTTAGTTTTGGAAGCTGCTGGCTCTGCGCTTCCTGTTTATTCAGGTATATTTATCCTTCTCAGGTCTCTGATGTTGTTGAAGACTAGATAGCTATAGTTTTAAGTTGTTTAGGATTTAAAAGTATGTTCTAGGTCTAAGAAGATGTTTTAAAGTTAGTAATGCAAGGTAGGATGGAAATTGAGATAGGTATAGAACTTTAAACTCATGGAGATAGATGGATAATAGACTATTGATACAGGTTGCTGGGTATGTGTGGACTGGACATTGGGAATGTATGTTGTGCCTTGTAATTTTCATAATTGTGGTCTAATTATTCAAAAAAAGAATTATGAGTTCTGGGGGAAGGGGGAAAGGGTGGGAGGGTGGGGAAGGATGGGGGCTGTATTTCAGTGGGCCCCCATCTGGGAAGGATGGAGGGAGGGGACTGTGATGGAGATGTAACTTGAAGTAATAAATAAACATTAAAAAATACTTCCTGCTGATTTGGGACGTAGGAAACCTTTTCAAGGTGCTCCACAAATGACTTTCCTCTTTACTTTAGAATAACAGCAACTTATTTTCCTACAGTTAGGGGAGGCTGAAGTCCAAATGAGGCTGAATTCATGGCATTAACAGGTCCAGTTCCCTCTGAGGTTTCCAGGGAAGAAATCACTTCTGTAACTCCACCAGTCCACTAGATGGTCTGGCAATCTTGAGGTTCTTGCCTAATTCCCCCATATGTTCTCAACTTCTTTCTGTCCCCAAACCTCACTCTGCTTTCCATTTCTTTTCTTTTTTTCAACATTTATTTATGTCTTCAAGATACATCTCAATCACAGTCTCCTCTCTCCTCCCCCTTCCATTTCCACTCTCCTACCCTCTCCCCCCTCTCCCTAGTATTTACCCTTTTCTTTTAATTTGAGATATACTTTTCCCCTGAAAATCTCCCCCTTTTAGTCCAATAAAAGGCTCTTTTTCTTGTGACAATAAATACAATACGAAACAATAAAAACAATTAGCCAACAATTATGAAAATTATAAGGTATAACGTACATTCCCAATGTCCAATCCACACGTATTTTGGCAACTGATAAATACTATTCTATTATCTGTCTATCTCGGTGAGTTTAAAGTTCTATACCTAACTCAGTTGCCATCCTAATTTGCATTACCAACTTAAAGACATCTTCTTTTCTTTTTGTTTTCATTTTTGTGGTTTTTTGTTTGTTTTTGTTTTTCAACATGGGGCTTTCCATTTGTAAGAATACTTATGATTTTTAGGGCCCAGTGAATAATCCAGGATAATGTCTCTGCCTCATGACCCTTAATAATATCTTCAAAATATTTAGTGCCTAGAGCCAAGAGGCACAGAGGGGCTCTGGGGAACACCTAGGAGGAGCCATATGAGGGAAACATGACCACTGACCTAACCCTCAGACTAGACAAATTAGCAGCAGGGGACTCTTCAGGCTGGAATAACACATCCAGACCTGAGTTCCCAGTTGGGACACAACTGAAGGGGTGAACTTCAGGGGGCCCACTGAAATACAGCCCCTAACACAAGACCCCACCTAGCCTGTGTTGAGATACAGACCAGCAAGACTATACAGCCTCTACACCAAATCCCCATCCATAGCATCAGGTCCAGAAGACACTAGGAACAATCAGCTAAGGACAGCCAGATGGCTAAAGGTCAGTGAAAAAACAAATCTGACAAAAATCAGGGAAATATGACTCCAACAAAATACAGTGATGCTAATACAGCAAACCCTGATCATCCCACCACAGCTGAAACACATGAAAATTATGAGAAATCTATACTTAGGAAAAATGATAGAGTCCTTATAAGAAGTTAAATCCCTGAAAGAATATAAAGAATCTTCAATTTTGCAAATGAAAGCAATGGAGAATACCATTAGAGACCTCCAAGCCAACTCAGCCAAATATGAATGGGAAAGAGATAAGACTATGAAAAATTTGTATGATTGGCAGATAAAGTCATCTAAATTGGAGCAGGAAATGTATAAAATGTATAAAAACATTCAAGACTCGAAATTGGAAATGGAAGCAATAAAGAATTCAGAAGCAGAGACAATCCTGGAGGTAGAAAACCAAGGGAAGAGAACAGGAACTACAGACATGAGTATCAAAAATAGGATATAAGAGATGGAAGATGAAATCTCAGGTGTGGAAGGTTCAACTGAAAAAATCAGTACAACATCCAAAGAAAATGAAAAATCTAAAAAAGTTCTCACCCACAACATCCAAGAAATTAAGTACTCAATGAAAAGATGGAACCTAAGAATTATAGGCATAGATGAAAGAGAAGACTCCGGACTCCAAGGACCAGGAAACATCTTCAACAAAATCATAGAAGAAAACTTCTCAAACTTAAAGAAAAAGATGCCAATAAAATTCCAAGAGTCATAGAGAACTCCAAACAGATTAGACCAAAAAAGAAATTCCTCTTGCCACATAATAAATGAAACTCCAAATGTACAGAACAAAGAAAAAAATATTAAAATGCATAAGAGAAAAAAAGTCAAGTAACGTATAATGGCAGACCCATCATAATTACACCTGACTTCTCCTCAGAAACTCTAAAAGCCAGAAGGGCCTGGACAGATGTCCTACAGGCCCTAAGAGAACATAGGTGTCAACCCAGACTACTATATCCAGCAAAAATTTCTATCAACATAGACGGAGAGAACAAGATATTCAATGACAAACCAAATTTAAACAGTATCTATCCATAAACCCAGCTCTACAGAAGATCCTGGAAGGAAAATTCCAAACCAGAGAAGACATGTACACCTCCCAAAAAACAGAGGGAGCAAAAAACTCTACTGCAGCTAAACCAATAGAAACACACAACCACCATCTATATCAAAATAACAGGAAACAACAACCTTTGGTCATTACTATCCATCAACATCAATGGACTCAACTCCCCAATAAAAAGACACAGGCTTACAGAATGGATCTGAAAACAAGACCCATCATTTTGCTGTATACAAGAAATGCATCTCACTAACAAAGATAGACTCTACCTCAGAGTAAAGGGCTGGGAAAGGTTTTCCAAGAAAATGGTCCCAGGAAGCAAGCTGGAGTAGCCATCCTAATATCAAATAAAATAGACTTTTCAACTGAAGTTAATAAAAAAAGACAGGGAAGGACACTACATACTCATTAAAAGAAAAATTAATCAAGATGATATCTCAATACTGAATATCTTTGCCCCAAATACAAGGGCATCCACATTTGTAAAAGAAACTCTTCTAAAGCTTAAACCACACATCACTTCCCACACATTAATAGTGGGAGACTTGAACACCCCACTCACAACAATGGACAGGTCATCGAGACAGAAACCAGAGAAATAATGACACTATCAGAGGTCATGAACCAAATGGACCTAACTGATATGTATAGAACGTTTCACTCAAACATAAAAGAATACACCTTTTCCCACCACCTCACGGAACTTTCTCCAAAATCTACCATATAGTCAGACACAAGCAAGCCTCAATAGATAAAAGAAAATTCAAATAACCTCTTGTATCTTATCAGACCACCATGGATTAAAACTGGACTTCAGCAACAATAAAAATAACAAAAAGCCTACATATTCATGGAAACTGAACAACTCTCTACTCAGTGACCACTGGGTCAGAGAATAAATAAAGAAGGAAATCAAAGACTTCTTAAAATCCAATGAAAATGAAGGCACAACATACCCAAACCTATGGGACACAATGAAAGAAGTGCTATGAGGAAAGTTCATAGCACTAAGTGCCTTCAAAAAGAAAATTGTGACAGCCCATATGAGCAACTTAACAGCAGAACAGGAAGAGCTAGAAAAAAGGAAGCAAACACTCCCAAGAGGAGCAGAAGGCAGGAAATCATCAAACTTAGGGTTGAAATCAGCCACTTAGTAACAGAAAGAACAATACAAAGAATCAATGAAACCAAGAGTTGTTTCTGAGAGAAAATCAACAAAATAGATAAACCCTTAGCCAATCTGACAAGAAGGCAGAGGGAAAATACCCAAATCAGTCAGAAATGAAAAGGGAGAAATAACAGACATCAAAGAAATATAGAGAATCTTTAGGTCTTACTTCAAAGATCTGTGCTCCACAAAATTTGAAAACCTAAGTGAAATGGACAATTTTTTTGATAGATTCCACCTACCACAGATAAATTAAGATCAGGTTAACAAATTAAACAGATCTATAACCCATAAGGAAATAGAAACAGTCATTAAAAAATCTCCCAACAACAACAAAAAAAAAAAAAAAGCCCAGGGGCAGATGGTTTAGCACAGAATTCTACCAGACCTTCAAAGAAGAGCTAATACCAATACTCTTTAAACTCTTCCACAATATAGAAACAGAAGGAACTCTGCCAAACTCATTCTACGAGGCCACAGTCACCCTGATCCCTAAACCACACAAAAACCCAACAAAGAAAGAGAACTTCAGACCAATTTCCCTCATGAACATAGACACAAAAATACTGAATAAAATACTGGCAAACCGAATCCAAGAACACATCAAAAGTATCATACACCATGATCAAGTAGGCCTCATTCCAGGAGTGCAGGGGTGGTTCAACATACGAAAATCCATCAACGTAATTCACTATGTAAACAAGCTGAAAGAAAAAAACCCACATGATCATCTTCCTAGATGCTGAAAAAGCATTTGACAAAATCCAACACCCCTTCATGCTAAAAGTCCTGGAGAGAGCTGGCATAAAAGGACCATACTTAGAAATAATAAAGGTGATGTATAGCAAGCCAGTAACCAACATCAAATTAAATAGAGAGAAACTGAAAGCATTTCCTCTAAAATCAGTGACAAGTCAAAGATATCCACTCTCCCCATATCTCTTTAATATAGTACTTGAAGTTCTAGCCAGAGCAATAAGACAACTAAAGGAGATCAAGGGGATACAAATTGGAAAGGAAAAAGTCAAAGTATCCCTATTTGCAAATGACATGATAGTATACATAAGTGACCTTAATAATTCCACCAGAGAACTAATACAACTGATAAACAACTTCAGCAAGGTGGCTGGATACAAAATTAACTAAAAAAAAAAAAAATCAGAAGCCCTTCTTTTTACATAGATAAATGGGCTGAGAAAGAAATTAGGGAAATGACACCCTTCACAATAGCCACAAACAATATAAAATACCTGGGGGTAACTCTAACCAAGCAAGTGAAAGACCTGTATGACAAGAACTTCAAGTCCTTGAAGAAAGAAATTGAAGAACATATCAGAAGATGGAAAGATCTACCATGCTCATGGATGAGTAGGATCAACATAATAAAAATGGCCATCCTACCAAAAGCAATATACAGATTCAATGCAATTCTCATCAAAATACTACCACAATTCTTTATAGACCTGGAAAAAACAATTCTCAACTTCATATGGAATAGCAAAAAAAACAAAAACAAAAACAAAAACAAAAAAACAAACAAACAAAAAAACCAGACTAGCTAAATCAATCTTGTACAATAAAAAAGCATCTGGAGGTGTCACCATCCCAGATTTCAAGCTATACTACAGAGCAATAGTTATAAAAACAGCATGGTACTGGTATCAAAACAGACCACTGGATCAATGGAATTGAATTGAAGACCCAGAAGTTAACCCACACACCTATCGCCACTTAATTTTTGACAAAGAAGCCAAAACCGTTCAATGGAAAAAGGACAGCATCTTCAACAAATGGTGCTGGTCTAACTGGATGTTGACATGTAAAAGAATGCAAATAGACCCATGCTTGCAGAAAAAAAAATGACTAAATTATTTAACCAGTATTTATATTATATTTAATTGGTCAGCAGCATTAATCCTTAACCTGCCATTATCAATGAATATACAGAGAAACCAGATGGATTTTAACAAGCCTAGGCCTGAATTGTGCAATCCTAGCCCATCTAAGCTAGCTCATAATTCTATTACCCAAATATGACCTCATATATACATACATCCCTTTGGACTGCTATTCTCCACACTAAGCCAATGTTCCAGGCCACATGGAAGGATCTTCTTTAATCTACCCCATGGCATGTCCTTCTTGTTTTCTCCTGGCTTCTCTCCTGGGCAAGCTTCCTCTTCCCAAGATGCTCTCTCTCTCAAAAAGCTCATGCACCTTAGCCCTGCCTACCTCCATCTTTGTCCTATCTCCAGGCCTCAGCATTTATTTAACCAATCAGAGGCAAATTAAGTAACATACAGCAAGCAGGACCAATCAACATTTAGAATGCTTAACACCACCCCATCACATACTTATTGCCCTGCACAAAACTTAAGTCCAAGTGGATCAAAGACCTTAACATAAAGCCCGACACACTAAATCTAATAGAAGAGAAAGTGGGGAAAAGCTTCAAACTCATCGGCACAGGTGACAGCTTCCTGAACTGAACACCAATAGCTCAGGCTCTAAGACCAACAATCAATAAATGGGACCTCATGAAACTGAAAAGTTTTGTAAGGCAAAAGACAGTGCCATTAGAACAAAATGACAAACTACAGATTGGGAAAAAATCTATACCAACTCCATATCTGACAGAAGGCTAATATCCATAATTTACAAAGAACTCAAGAAATTAAATGCTAAGAAACCAAATAATCCAATAAAAAAAAATGGGGAAGAGAGCTAAACAGAGAATTCACAAAGGAGGAATCCCTAATGGCTGAGAGACACTTGAAGAAATGCTCAGCATCCTTAATCATCAGATAAATGCAACTCAAGATGACTCTGAGATTCCATCTCACACCTGTCAGAATGGCTAAGATCAAAAGCTCAAATGACAGCACATGCTGGCGAGGCTGTGAAAGAAAGGGGAACACTCCTCCATTGCTGGTGGGAGTGCAAACTTGTACAACCACTATGGAAATCAGCCTGGCTATATCTTAGAAAACTTGGAATAGTTCTACCTCAAGACCCAGCCATACCACTTCTGGATATACAACCAAATGATTCCTCATCAAACCACAAGGACGTTTCCTCATTTATGTTCATAGCAGCCTTATTTGTAATAGCTAGAAAGTGGAAACAACCCAGATATCCTTCAACCATGGAATGGATAAAAACAACAAAAAACAAACAAACAAAAACAAAACTGTAGTACATCTACACAATGGAATACTACTCAGCCATCAGAAACAACAAAATCATGCAATTTGCTGCCAAATGGATGGAACTAGAAAACATCCTGAGTGAGCTAACCCAGACTCAGAAAGATGCACATGGCATCTATTCACTTATAATCGGATTTTAGCCATATAGTACAGGATAACTATACCACATCCAATGTAACAAAAGAAACAGGAACATAGACTTTGTTATCTGTTAATGAGACCCTTTGCCCTAGTGGTGCTGCAATATATAGGTCCAGTATATGAGGAAACTCTTAGCCCTCATAAGACTGCTGAACTGGGGGGCAGGACTTATATGTAGGGACAGTCCACTCCAGAGGAGTAGGATAGAAGGGAGAAGGTGTAGATGGTGGGAGGGTGGGACTGGGATGGTTGGAAAGAAGGCACTGTGATGGAGATGTAACTTGAAGTAATAAATAAACATTTAAAAAATAATTCTTCCTCTTCCAGAATCTTTCAATAACAAATAGTTCATCAGTAAAGAGTAGAGCTCATGAATCTACCCTGTATCCATGATTGATTGTACGACAGGGCTTGTCTTATGCAAGTCCAACACTTCATGATTGTCATGGCTGCCCTGTGCCTATAGGATGCTATTTCATACCCTTTTCCCCTGTCTTCTTGCTCTTAAATTCTTCTTACCCCCTCTTCCTCAATGTTCGTGCACACTTAGAAGAAGTGATACAAATGTCTTGTTTAGGGCAGAGTCCTCGAATGTCACGTACTCTCAGCATCTTGGACAGCTATGAGTTTCTGTAGTCACTGCAAAGAAAGTCTCTGATCAAAGTGGAGAGGAGCTTTTTTTCTATAGTTATAAATACAGATGCTTAGAAGACAGTTCGATGTTATGTCAATTTAATCAAACAGGCATGGATTGTTGTCTAGATGTAAAGTGTCAGTCATATATTATTACCTCATGGAGAGTGGGCCTCAAATCCAAGCAGAGGGTAGTTGGTTTGCTCTGGGAATTCACAAGCCAGTAAGAGAGCTTCAAGGATTCATATATAACTATAACAGAAAGAAGAATGTAATTAACTGTATATAGAAGGTCCAAATAAAGTTCTTTGCATGTTGAGAAGAACAAACACTGGCTGTATAGACCAAATACAGTTAAATAGCACTGGGCTGATAGGGACTGCACTTTTCAATGTAAGTATTTTTCATAGGTAAATATAACTGAAAGTGAATTTTAGACAATGGATTATTATCAGTAAGCCTATGGAGTTTTTAGAATAAAATATAGGCTATCTTTAAAAATAAACTAATTTTTAAAAGTTTCAGATTCATAGAAAACTTGTGATGATAGTGTACAAGGTTTCCATAAACACTATATCCAACTTTCCCTATTTTACATCATATATACTCATATATATATACATACATACATACACACATACATATTCACATCTAATGAACCAATATTGATAAATTATTATTAATGAAATCTATGCTTTTTGAAATTTGGATCATTTTTACCTATTATAACACTTTCTTGTCAAGGATAAATGTTGAACTTCTCTTGCCTATAGATGTTTTTAGAGTTTCATTGATTTTGATGAACTTCATGGATGAGAACTGGCCAGGCATGTTTTTGGAATTTCTCTAAATTAGAATATGTCCAATGTCTTTCTCATATTTGATTGGGGTTATGTGTTTTGGGTAATGAAGCAACTAAGATAAAATTTCATTTTCATCATTTTATGTTAAAGTTACATATTATCATCAAGATTTACCCACATACATAATAAGAGGAACAATAATAATTATAAATAAAATTTTTAATTAGCAAAAATTTCAAGAGACATAAAAATTTACCTTTTTTGCTATTTTAGAAACACATTTTTATTGCCCCTAGAGGCATTGCAGATGTGACAGCTATGTCACATGTGCATCAGTAGGTGGCAGAGAGGAGAGAGGCTGTATACATTCAGTAGTCTAACCTATGAACATCTGAATGAATAGTAGTCTAACATTCTGGGAGGGGGGGGAAGCAAGCTTGATACTAACACAACAACATTGGCACCATGGGGTAGCCTGTGATAGCTACCAGACCAGTACCTGGCAAGCACCAGATGAGCTTCCAGGACAGGAAACAAGCCAGAAACTGGAAGAACTTTTCCTGGCCCTGGATGTGGGGGTTGAGGAGATCCAGACCTAAAGTGGGTCACATCCTAGCCCAGATGCGATCACAAGAGCAGGAGAGCTGTTCTGACCCTCACATGCTGCAGCACTAGGGAGAGAAGGCCCTGCACCTTGCCAGGATAACACATTACAGCTGGTCCTGTATATGGGGGTTGTGGGTGAGCCAGCCCAGAGGGAGAGAGTGTGGGAGAGCCAGCCCTGCCTTTTGTCTGCTATGTGGTGATATTGGCTAGAGAGAGATCCTCTCCCTCCCTTTTGCCCTCACCACCATTGGCTGACAGGAGATTTGGTCCTCATGGGGACACAAGGAGAGGAGAGATATTCCTGCCCCTCACATGCTATAGCATTCTGGAGAACAGGCCCTACACCTTGCCCAGATTCAACTCTGCTGCAGTATGTAGATAATCTTTTACTGGCAGCATCTGATGCTATCACCACCATAAAAGATACAAAGAACTTCCCCTAACTGCTCTAGACATTTGGATATCATGCCTCCATCAAAAAAGGCCAAGCTCTGCCGAACAAAATTCGATCTGGGATACAAGCTAGCTTGAGGTAGAAGAATTCTCAGTGCTACCCATAAGGAAGCAGATCCCTCCTCCCCAAACAAATAAGCAGGTCTGAGAATTCTTAGGGATTGTAGGATATTGCTGGCTCTGGATTCCTAGGTTTGGTGAAATAGTCCAGCTTGTTTATTCTCCCACTGTGGGAGAGCAGTCTTTGAAGTAATCTAAAATGGAGGAACAAGCTTTCCTGGAACTAAAGCAGACTCTAACCCAAGCCCTAGCTTTGGCCCTACCAGACTTCACTAAAGTGTTTCATCTTTAGATCCATGAGATGCAGGGCACTGCAAAGAACATTTTGACAAAAAAACCTAAGACCTTTGCAGAGTCCTGTAGTACATCTGTAAAAGCATCTGAATCTGGTGGCCTGTGGTTGGAAATCCTGTTTTTGTGCCATAGTCACAATTGCTACACTGGTAAGGGAGGGTGACAAGCTTACCCTGGGCCAGGATATGACTCTAACAGCTCCTTATGCTGTGGAAACCCTCCTAAGATGGGCAAATGGTCAATGGATGTCAACTGCCTGCATCACTCAGTATCAGAGTCTGTTACTTGATCAGTCCTATCTCACTTTTGATGCTGTACAGAGTCTAAACACTACAACATTGATGGCTGATGACAACCCTGAGGTCCCCCTCTATGGCTGTGAGGAATTGGACATTTCTCAGGCACGTTGCCCAGAACTCCAGGGCACTCCCTTGCCTGAGGAAGAGACTGATCTGTTCATCAATCGCTTTAGATTGTTAGCAGCCTGGTTATCAAAGGAATAAGGAGAACCAGAGCAGCAATATCTACCCAAGTGGGCCACAATATGGGCACAAGCCTTGCTACAGGGCACATCAGTCCAGAAGCCAGAGATGATTACTCTCACTCAATACCTATGCTGGGGAAAAGACAAAAGAGTAAACATTTATACAGAAGCAGGTTCATGTACATGCCATTGTTTATAATGAGAAGCCTATTGACTGATAAAGTAAAAACTGTAACATGGAATAAATTCTTGCCCTCCTTTAAGTGGTTGGATCCCCAAGGGTGTGGCCGTCAAGGGTGTGGCCGTTATTCATTGCAGCAGGCATCAAACAGCCAATATACCTGAAGCCCAAGGAAATTAGAGGACATATCAACAAGCAGCAGAGATCCCTGTAGATCCCCTTTCTGTCCTGCCTATTGCTTAGGTCCCTCCTCAACACACCTACTCCCTGGAAGATGAGGACAAGGCCAACTCTCAGGATGCAAAACAGGATTTGGCTGGATGGTCCCAGACATAAGAATTACCATCCCTGAGGCCTTTGAATGTCTCAGTGTATCAGACCACTGTTGGGTGCCACCAAGTGGACTGAATTGTTGTCTGCCAAGTACCAGATTCTACAAATTTGAGAGATGGCTACCCAGGCTGCCTCTCAATGTATCTCCTGAACACAGGTCAGAGACAAAAGGAGTCCCCACTAATCATCTGAGGGGGACTAGCTCCTGGTGAGAAATGGTAAGTTGGCTTCTCAGAGATGATGCTTCCTCACGCTGGGTGTAAGTATCTGTTAGTGTTTGTGTATACCTTCTCAGAATGAATAAGACCCTTTGCTACCTAAGGGGAGACCTTTCTGATGGTGGTCAAGACACGTACATGTGATTATTCCTAGGTTTGAGTTGTCCTGTCAATTGGATCATAAATAGACTTCATTTAATTTATAGCTCCATTGCTCAGTGAGACCTTCAACATTGCCTGGAAGCTCCATTGTGCCTACCAACCTCAGAGCTCTGAGAAGGTCAAATACATGAACTAGACTATTATGTGGATCTTCTCTAAATAAATTTGGAAACTCATGAAAATTGGTCTGACCTTTTAATCCCAACTCTTCTTATGGCAAGATATATCCCTCACAAAGCAGAATCCATCCCCATGAGATTATGCTTCGAAGACCACCCTCTCTGTTGCCCTATTTAAGAGACCCTATCATTGAGCAGATTACTAATTAGTTTCTTTTGAAGTATCTCCAATCTTTCCAATAGGTACAGACTGTACTACATTCTAGGGTTTAAGATGCTCTTCCAGTTTCCTCCTTGGTGTCTTATCTGGGAATAAGTATATATCAAGAAGTTTCAGAAAGCTGACAAATGCCTGGAAAGGATCTCATATTGTCATCCTCACTAGGCTGACTGCAGTCAAGGTTGACTGGATCTCTACCTGAACTCTATTCTCATGCCAAACTTGTTCCAGACAAGGGCCAGAAAATGACTGTCTCACTGCAACTAAATATATTCTACTAAGACTCTCTTGTAAATTGAATTCCTATTTGTTTATATAGTCCATCTTAGTGTGGCTAGGCTATCTACTTATTCCTTTAGTCTCACCTCCTTCCACACTGGCAAAGTCCTGGCTGTAGAGGAATTTTATTCTAGTAACATGGATGTTCTGATCACATCCAAAGACCTTGTATATGTCTGTATGATCTGGCTGGAAAACAGAGAACCCTTAGTACACACCTTTAATCCCAAACAATGAAGTTACAGTTGGTTTGTAGAAGGAAGTACCCATGTTTGAAAGTGATGTCTAATTGAGAGGTAGAAAAAGTGACAAATGAAAGAAAGATTTGATAGAATAGCATACGCTTGATTCTCAAGAAAACAGAGAGGAAAGAGAAGCTACTTGAGAGAGTAGTGCAGAGGGAGAGAATGAGTAGAGGCATTTTACAAGAACAGTTTTACAGACAGAAGAGAGAACAAGCTAGACACAGGTGAAGACAGAACAAGACAGAGAATGAGAAGGAGCCAGAAGATTAAGAACAGATTGCTAGAGTTAGTTTCAGGCCAATCAGAGTAATTCAGTCAAAAGCCAAGACAAGCCAGTTTGAATAAGTCAGCTTGGAGAGGAGTTTGAGCCAGAGCAGCTAGCTGAGTTGAACCAGCCAGCCAGAATTCATAAAGAATTAGAAAGGTAGATTTATTCACAAGTGTAAATCTCAGAGTTTGAAAACATTCTGGGCCTAGATAAGATTGTACCGAGACTGCCCCTAGAAACATTGCAGATGTGACTGCTATGTCTCATGCACATCAGTAGGTGACAGAGAGGAGAGAGGCTATGTCTACATTCAGTGTTCTGACCTATGAACATCTGAATAAATAGTAGCCTAACATTTCTGGGAAAAAAGGAAGCTGGATACCAACACCACTTTGGCACCATTAGGTACTCTGTGACGACTACCAGACCAGTACCAGGCAAGCACCAGATGGGCTCCCAGGACAGGAAACAAACCAGAAACTAGAAGAACTCTGCCTGGCCCTGGATGTGAGGGTTGTGGGTGAGCCAGCCCTGAGGGAGTGAGTGTGGGAGAGCCAGCCCTGCTTTCTGTCTGCTATATGGTGGTGTTGGCTAGGGAGAGATGCCCTCTCCTCCCTTTTGCTCTCACCACCATTGGCTAACAGGATATCTGGCCCAGATGGGGTCACAAGTGCAGGGGAGTTGTCTGTCCCTGGTCCTCACATGCTGCAGCACTCGGCAGGGCAGGCCCTGCACCTTGCCTGGTAGCACACTACAGCTGGTCCTGGATATGGGGGGGTGAGGCAGCCCTGAAGGAGGGAGTGTGGGAGAGCCAGCCCTGCCCTCTCTTTGCTATGTGGTGGTGTTGGCTAGGGAGAGATCCCCTCCTCTCCCTTTTGCCCTCACCACCATTGGCCTACAGGAGATCTGGCCCAGATGGGGTCACAAGAGCAGGGAGCTGTCCCTGTCCCTCACATGCTGCAGCACTTGGGAGAGCAAGCCCTGCACCTTTCCATAGTAGAATTGGTCATGCAAGTGGGGGTTGCAGGTCCAGAACCAGGGCTTTGAGTTGACCCACCCCAACATCTACCCCATGGATGAACTGCTAGAGTGCAAGAACAGGCCAGTTCCACAACCCAAAACTACAGGATCTCCATGACACAGGACAGTTACAGCATATCTGAGAGAAGTTCCAGTGAGGTTCCAGTACTGACAAAGTAGCAGAGGACTCATACCAGACCAAGGAGTTATTATAATGAACTTTTGCAAGCAGAATGTGTGGACAAAGGGGAATATTGTGGGCCATACTGAGATATACTGCAGCTTCCACAATGAACTATTATTTTTTATGCTGGGACAGATTGCAAGGGTGGAGGGTGGGTCTAAGGGGAGGTGGAAGATGAGAGGGAACAGGGTGCATGATGTGAAATTCACCTAATAAAAACTTTTCCAATAAAAAAGAAAAGATTGTAGCTGGCAAGATGACTCTGAGTAAAAGCACTTGCCTCAAAAAAAAAAAAAAAAAAAGACTGTACCAAGGCTAGAAGCTTCCAGAATAAGGCCTAGGTTAGCAGATGGAGGCAGTAAGCTTCAGAGATAACAATTGTATCGGGTGAGTAAAGGTTACTTTTATATCTGGCAGGGTCAAACCGGACTGAAGGGCCAAATAAGCTCATAATAAAGTTTGATCTCATGAAACTCCTAAACCTTTCCACTGTTAAGGCTCGAAGTTACCTTCGGCCAGGTTTGGGGAAAATGCCTTTTAGCATCACATACAATTCTAAAGGTGTTAAAAAAGACAGACTTTTACATATATGTCCCAGTAAACTGGTAAGAGATAAAAGGCCCCAAACAAAAGGTCAAAATGTAACCAAGAATAGGAATACTTCTGCCCCAAATAGATATGTATAGGCATTTCCACTTATTTAGGGGCTAAAATGGCACCACATTTCTGTTTGTATAGAGGAGACCTATGAGGGACTGCTCTAACCCTGTGACTAGTAATCCTGAGTGCTTACAAGTAAACAACCTCCTACATTTTTCTTAGGTTGTGGGATCCACATGGGGAATAAGATTATATTCAACTAGGCATGATTAGGAAGCTCTGTTTACCATCCAAAGCCGACTATATCAGACCCCCTCCACTATATAGGCTTGATAGCCCAATTGGAGAAGCTTCTGGCTGCCTTCCCTCCTTATCCTTCTTCTCTTCCTCCTCTTCAAAGTGAACTGGAGCCAAGAGCTCCTTTGGCTGCCTGCCTGCATTTACCAACCACTGAGTATATGTTAATTGACTCCATTCCTGAACAGACCTTTTTATTATGCTTCACAAAATGTGCATACAACTTGAGGTGGCACAAGATTGTTGGATCTGTTTAAAAGACTGACTTCCTTACTCTATTTGGAATGATTGTATCCTACAACTGATCAGTTTGCTCCCAGAGATAGCCATTACGTTGGGAGATGCAACTGGAAACACCTCATTTGTGGAGGGTCCCTGCAGGCTTTACAACACACAGGGAAACAATTTGCAAAGAGACAAAAATGAAACTTGCTTCAGCCTGATTTAGGTACCAGTGTTGGGCCAAGACTTTGAAAGTCTGACCACAAGTTCGTTTATTTGAGCTGTAATTAAGTACAGCACAATTTAAAAAAAAAGTTTTCTGATAACAATTAACTCAGTCTCTTGAGTGAGTACAACAAAGTTTAAGACATGTTTACACTGAAGGTTTGTACAAAGTATGTTTGACTTTGTACATAATATCGATTCTTAGAAACAATGTTCGAGATAAAGGTCTAGGGAGAATTACTAAGGTAAACACAATCCCTGTGGGAGTAAGATTTGTCCTAACCTTAAATAACATAGAAGTCACTTAGGCTGTTGTAAAATACAGATGACATCTCTCCCAAGAATGAGTTTTTCAAGCAATGTTCATGATTTAGGGGGAAATGGTCTGGGATAAGTAAAACATAAATTCTGGGAGATATGGGAAAAGCCTGGCTCATCAGCAGGCAAAGATCACCAGGTTGTAAACTTCATCCTTTCCCAGCATTCCAGGAGAAATAGCTAAGCATTTTATCCCATTAAAGAGATAACTTGTATCTTTAACTTTTCCTGGATCCTTTAATGCTTATATATGTGTATACAAAAACATTATTGCCCTCTACACTTGTGTCTTGTCACTGCAAATTACCTCCTTGCTAATTTGTCCCTTTCTGCCTCTTGTAACACTAGGCTCATGATTACTCTAAATACAGATGCTTATTTCACCCCCACAAACTTGGTACTTTGCTTGTACCAAAAGTCTCATTCACTATATGACCTCAGAACATCTGTATAATAATCCAGTTTTATCTGTGTTTGTAATTGTACTTCTCCAAGTATATGTTTATTCAGGAC
>CAJQZJ010000132.1:80454-95821 GCA_907164525.1 Lophiomys imhausi | reverse complement strand
GGACAAGCCTCCTGCTCTTGTGACCCCCATCTTGGCCAGATCTCCTGTCAGCCAATGGAAGTGAGGGACCAAGGGAGGGGAGGGGATCTCTCCCTAGCCAACACCACCACATAGCAGACAGAAGGCAGAGCTGGCTCTCCCAAGCTCACTCCCTCATGGCTGGCTCACTCACAACCCCCCTATCCAGGACCAGCTGTAGTATGCTACCCAGGCAAGTTGCAGGACCTGCTCTCCCTAGTGCTGTAGCATGTGAAGGGCAGGGATAGCCCCACTGCTCTTGTGATCCCAACTGGGCCTGATCTCACCCCAGGTCTGCGTCTCCACAACTCCCGCATCCAGGGCCAGGCAGAGTTCTTCCAGCTTCTGGTTTGTTTCCTTCCCTGGGAGCCCATCTGGTGCTTGCCTGGTACTGGTCTGATAGTCATCACAGGCTACCCCATGGCACCAACATTGTGTTGGTTTCCAGCTTCCTTTTTTTTCCAGGAATGTTAGGCAACTATTCATTCAGATGTTCATAGGTCAGAACACTGAATGTAGATGTAGCCTCTCTCCTCTCTGTCACCTACTGATGCACATGTGACATATCAGCCACATGTGCAATGCCGCTAGGGGCAAGGTGCAACTTTAATTTTAACACTACCTATCAAGATAAACTGTATTCCCTGTAACTTAAAATGAAACAAAACAAAATCAAAAAAAATGTGTGCTATTTTTTTTTAAAAAATGATAATGGCAGGGCAGGAAAATTGAATTTGGTGCAAAGATGAATTTAGGGATGAAGAATTGTCATCATCCATGAGATATGATCGATCCCATATGGCCAGTCTTCAAATAATGTTTACTGTCAGACTTTTAATGATCGAGCAGCTTTGTTACTAATATGATTTTTCCCATTGAAGAGATTAAAAACTCCGTTTTCTATTGCAAATGTAGTTTTTGAAAAAACCTACTGAAGGAAGCACGCTAATGTACCCTGAACAGTCACTTGTAAACACTGATGTTTTCTTGAAATACCAGGAATCAATGTTAGAATCACACAGTATTTAAAAATAAGGGAATAGATTATAAGAGAAAGAGCCATTTGTTGGACTGAAAGGGGGAGCTGTTGGGGGAAGAAAGATATTCCTTAAACTTAAACAAAAAGGAAGGGGATGGATGGGTTGAGGCGGAAGAGGGTGGGAGGATGGGACTGGAGGGGGGAGTAGGGAGGGGATTGCGATTGAGATGTAACTTGAAGAAATAAAAAATAAAGAAAAAAATGAGGGAATAGGTGATTCCTACAAATTCCATATTAGAAGTGTCACACTTGGGAAACATTTATGGAAAAACATGCATCATACAAGATGATTCCTAATATGAAATGTATTTAAATATATGGCCAAAGACCCTAACATGGTAAAGAAATAGCTAAATCTGGAAACTTTAAAAGAGAGTCAGATGTGCACATATCTATATTTAAAGAACTTAAGGAGATGACACGGGTGATTACATGTTTGAGGCCTGCCTGGGCTGCAGAGTAATACCTAGGTTCAAAAATACCAATAATAAACAAACGAATAAATAAATAAATTTAAAGTAAATAATTTAAGCTTTCTTAATGCCAAAGTGACTCTTCTAGATTATTCAGATTTATCTGATTCTATTTATTTTCCAGTCCATCACTGTGACAAAAGGCCTGAGTCAAACAACTCTATACAGACTTATATAGAGGAAATGTCTATTTCAGTGGGTTTGTAGAGGTTTCCATGATCACTTCCTTCTTCTTTCTTACAGCCTGTATCAAGGCAATGTATCATGGTAGGGAATATATATGAAAGCTGCTCATCCTATGGTGGTCACTAACTAAATTAAAAGAGTGCAAAAACCAGAGCAAATAAGGAGGTCCTAATTCATCTTTCAAGGACACACTCTTAATTCCTAAACTATTTCTACAATACTGCATCTTCTAAAGGTCTCATAGCTTCACAACAATGCTACAGACTTCCCATCAATCTTTTAATACATTGGCCTTTCAAAGATCCATATGACTTAAGCAACACTCTAGACTTTTCTATGTAAAGATTAATGATCTCAAACTATGCATTACTGGAATGTACTGAAGGATTGAAGTGAGAACAACCAAAGTCCCAGTCTCCACTTGCTTAGCTAAAGAAAGGCCATCAGCCCATAAGCCACAGTTATCAGCTTACATTTACCTGAAAGTGACTTAATGAGAAAGGGAATATGTGGTTTGGGTTTGTGATTATTTGTTCTGTAGTTGGTTATTTTTAGTTGTGACAATTTAAGGATATAAATGCAAAGTTGTGTCCCCTATCTTTAGCACCACATTAAGAGAATAATGGCGAATGATTACAAGAACTAGGTTGAATCTGTCATTCACTCTCCCAAGTTCTTTGATGGCTGCTTTATCTTCACTTTCAAGCATGTTTGTCTAACAAAATTCACTCACTGGAGTTAGTATGATTGTTCATGATTCATCATGCCACATAATAACTTTCCTCATGTACCATCCATTGCCACTCTAGAATAAAGGGAGAAGAATGAGTGTTGGAATAGTTGGGTGGGTGTGCAGAATGAGCTTGAATAAATGGCTTGTATTAGCTACTTGTCTCATCACTGTGATTATTACCTGACTAAAGCAACTTACTGCGGAAGGATTCATTTTAGTACACAGTTTTAGAGATTACCCTATAAGTAACCGGCTAGAAGGTGAAGATGATCAGATAGCCCTGTCTTCTCTTAAAAAGCCATCCCTAGTCGAATTTATCCCTGTATTTGCTCTGGGGTTCTCTGTTATCAAGAAAACAGCAACAATCACACTTTCATCCTAAGGGCAGGACAGAGGCATTTCTCTGGATTGTGCCACTTACAAATAATTTGCCACAGTCCAGCACCTAGCATATGGTGGCAGAGGGGCGAGAATCAACCCTAGAAGGCCACCTACTCCAGCTCTCATTCCAGCCATCACCACCTCATCCTCGGTGCACACTCCCCTGGACCACTCAAGGTGGGTGCCCCAGAGCCCGGCTCTGTGCTCTTGAGAAACAAAGCTCAGACATTGCTCTGTCTGCCTGAAGGTGAGAAAGCTCTAGAACACAGGCCAGCAGTCACCACCTTGACTGGCCCCGCGGGGGCCACACGTTCTCACCTCCTGGCTCCAAAATCTCCTAAGAGGCCAAGAATTACATCCGCACCTAGCTGGGGAACAGGCTCTTGTGTTCCTGGGGACAGTTACTAGCTTATAAACTCTGCAACAGTTCCCACCCCTGGACCCCACCCATCCCTCTATGATTGAACAGTTGGTCCTGACGTCAGCCCTGAAGGGCCCCTCTGATTGAAAGAAAAGTTCTGACTTTCCACGCCCCTCCCCGGGCTTGTTTCGGTGTGCCTGGTGCGTTTTCGCTTTTGATTTGGTTCATCATAAAAGTTTGCCTGTCCTCAATAAGGTCTTCACATGCAAATTAGGTGGATATGGGGTTCATCTCCTCTATTATTCATTGGTCCAGTCCTATACTGTGACTGGAGGTATGTAAGCTAGCCAGGTTGCTTCAAACAGTGGTCTGTCCTATGAAACAGTCTCCCAAATTGTTCATGCCCACCTTACTCGCTGCTGCCAGAGACCCTGATCCCCAACTCCTCACCCTGAGCCTGCCACTGTGCATTGCATGATATGGCTTGGAGGACCACGTGAATGCAGCCCAAGATATTATCTATAAAATTCTCAATTACTTGTATGCTCACGGGCAGGCCCTATCTTGGTGAAGTCAAATTTCCCTGAGTGAACCTTGGTTTCGGGCTCTCATTCAGATTCCTTTCTGGGGAAAAAGTCTCTGTTTAGGTCAACTGAGCACAAATTGTACATCTCCTCTTCATATACAAACAGGGTGAATATAGGTGCACTTCCCGGCTTGCTCATTGGTCTTTGACACTCCTTTCAGGGGAAGAATTTGACATGTAGTCATCTAATGCAAATTAGGTCAATATGAGGTGCATTTCCCCGCTTGCTCATTGGTCCTCTCCTCTCCTCTGACTCAGGCTATATAAGCTCGCTGGTTTGCTTCAAACAATGGTCTGTCCCCCGAAACAGTTTCCCAAATTTTTCATATGCACTTTACCCTCTGCCCAGACACCCTGTTTCCCAGTTCCTCCTCACCCTGAGCCTGCCACTGCGCACTGCTTGATATCGATTGCGGGACCACGTGAAAACATCCGAGGATGGTATCTAAAAACCAGGCAACTACAAGTATCATCACAGGAAGTCCCCGTCTTGGTGAAGTCAGATTTCCCTGAGTCAACCTGGGTTTTGGTCTCTAATTCACACTCCTTTCGGGGGAAGAATTTGCTGTTTAGGTGGACTGGAAGGCAAATTTGACATGTGGTTATCTTATGCAAATTAGGTCAATATGAGGTGCACTTCCCCGCTTGCTCATTATTCCTCTCCTCTCCTCTGACTCAAGCTATACAAGCTCGCTGGTTTGCTTGAAACAATGGTCTGTCCCCCAAAACAGTTACAAAAATTTATCATATGCTCTTAACCCTATACCCAGACACCCTGTTTCCCAGTTCCTCCTCACCCTGAGCCTGCCACTGTGCATAGCTTGACATCAATTGCGGACCATGTGAAAACAGCCCAGGATTGTACCTATAAACCAGGCAAGTACTTGTATCCTCACAGGCAGTCCCCATCTTGGTGAAGTCTGATTTCCCTGAGTGAACCTGGGTTTTGATCTTTCATTCACACTTTTATCTGCGGGAAGAACTCACTGTTTAGGTCGACACCAGCGCAAATTTGACATGTGGTCATCTTATGCAAATTAGGTCAATATGAGGTGCACTTCGCTGCTTGCTCATTGGTCCTCTCCTCTCCTCTGACTCAAGCTATAGAACCTCGCTGGTTTGCTTCCAACAATGGTCTGTCCCCCGAAACAGTTTCCCAAATCTTTCATATGCACTTTACCCTCTGCCCAGACACCCTGTTTCCCAGTTCCTCCTCACCCTGAGACTGCCACTGTGCATTGCTTGATATGAATTGTGGGACCACATGTAAACAGCCAAGGACTGTATCTAAAAATCAGGCAAGTACTTGTATCCTCAAAGGCAGTCCCCATCTTGGTGAAGTCTGATTTGCCTGAGTGAACCTGGGTTTTGGTCTCTAATTCACACTCCTTTCGGGGGAAGAATTCGCTGTTTAGGTGGACTCGACCGAAAATTTGACATGTGGTCATCTTATGCAAATTAGGTCAATATGAGGTGCATTTTCCCGCTTGCTCATTGATCCTCTCCTCTCCTCTGACTCAAGCTATACAAGCTCGCTGGTTTGCTTCCAACAATGGTCTGTCCCCCGAAACAGTTTCCCAAAGTTTTCATATGCACTTTACCCTCTGCCCAGACACCCTGTTTCCCAGTTCCTCCTCACCCTGAGCCTGCCACTGTGCATAGCTTGATATGGCTTGGGGGACCACGTGAAAACAGCCCAGGACTGTAACTATAAAACTTCAAGTACTTGTATCCTCCCCAGCATGCCGGAACTTGGTGAAGTCAAATCCCCAGAGTGAACCTGGGTGTTGGTCTCTCATTCAGACCCCTTTCTGGGGAAGAGCTTTCTGTTTTGAGTAGATTTGAACACAAATTTGACATCTGGTCCTCACATGCAAATTAGGTGAGTATGAGGTACATTTCCTCCCTTTTTCATTGTTCCTGTCCCCTCCTCTGACTGGAGCTTTGTAACTTAGCCAGGTTGCTTCAAACAATGATCTGTCCTCTGAAATATTGTCCCAGAACTTTCTGAAGAACCCCTGACAGCAGGGTTCAGAAGTTCGCCCAGGTGAATCGAAAACTTACTCAGGCTCATGGTGAGGAGGAGTATCGGAGCAGGGTCTAGGGCAGTAAGTAAGGTGGGTAGAAATCACCTGGGAGACTGTTTCAGAGGACAGACCATTGTTTGAAGCATCCGGGCTAGCTGACATGGCTGGAGTCAGAGAGAGGAGAGGACCAATGAAGAAGGGAAGAATTCACCCCATATTCACCTAATTTGCATGTGAGCACAAGCAAATGTTTGGAACAACCAATTCAAATGTGTAAGCCCTCCAGGCACAGGGAAACAAGCCTGTAATCCATCTACTCTGGAGGCTGAAACAGGAGGATCACATGAATCCAGGAGTTCTTGGCCATAGTTTGCAATGCTGATTGCCATCAGCACTATGTTCTGAATCCATATGGTGACATTCCAGGGTGCGGAGGACCATCACTTTGTCTAAGGGGTGTGAAGAGGCCGTTTTCAAAACTAAGTTGGTTTCGCAGACTATGTTGTATGTGGCCTGAGTCATTTTTCCATTCACCTGGGTGAACTTCTGAACCCTGCTGTCAGAGGTTCTTGAAAAACTCCTGGGAGAATATTTCAGAGGACAGAGCATTGTTTGAAGCAACCAGGCTAGTTTACATAGTTCCAGTCAGTGGAGAGGAGAAGACCAGTGAACAAGAGAGGAAATGTGCCTCATATTCACCTATTTTGCCTGTGGGAACCCAATGTCAATTTTGTGCTCAAGTTGACCCAAAACAGAGAGCTCTTCCGCAGAAAGGATTCTGAATGAGAGAACAACACCCAGGTAAACTCTGAGAAATGACTTCACCAAGATCTGGCCAGCCTGGGAGGTTACAAGTACCTGCTAGTTTTATAGATACCAGCTTGGGCTCTACATGGAGAACTCAGATGTCTGTTTTCCTTTCACGTGGTCCCACAATCCCTATCAAGCTATGCACAGTGGCAGGTTCAGGGTGAGTACAAGCTGGGGAGCAGGGTCTCAGGCAGCGAGTATGGTGGGTATGAACAATGTGGGAGACTGTTTTAGAGAACAAACTCTTGTTTGAAGCAATCAGGCAAGCTTACATAGCTCCAGTCACAGGAGAGGAGAGGACCAATGGACAAGAGAGGAAATGCACCTTACATTCACCTAATTTCCATGTGAGGATATGATTGAAGACAGGCAAACCTTTATGAAGAACCAATTGAGATTCAAAAGCCCACCAGGCACAGGATCACAAGCCTTTAATCCCAGCTTCTCTGGAGGCTGAGACAGGAGGTTCCCTTGAGTTCAGGAGTTCTGGGCCATAGTGGGCAATGCTGATGGCCTGTCTGCACTAAGTTCAGCATACATATGGTGACCTCCCAGGAGCGTGGGACCACCAGGTTTCCTGAGGGGGCGGGGTTAACTGGGCCAGGTAGGAAAAGGTCAGGTCAAATACCAAAGCAGGTGGAAAAAAAAGTGCTTCAGCAGAGCCAGAAACTTTCCAACCCTATCAGTTACATTAGAGGTCTGTTGGCCCTTGATTTCTGAGAAGCCAGGTAGTTCTCTGACTGGGAAACAAGCTTGTCTGACTCTAACAAAATGTGGTCTCTCTCTCTCTCTCTATGGAGTCCAGTAGGCCCAGATCTGTTTAGGGTATGGAGCAGAACCTCTCCTGCCATGCTCTCTGAGAGAAGTCCGAGGTATGGGCAATGCTCCCCCATCCCTCATCTGGCCCGGAAATCCACTCATTCAGTGACAAATCTAGGTTGGGTCCCAGACTAAGCCGGGTGTGTCAGTTGTCTCATGTGTTAAGAAGTAGCCTCTTCTTTTGTGTGGCTGTGAACATCTTATTGAGTTCACATAAGTTGATGAGAGCTGCAGTTCACTGGATTGAAAGGACAAGTGAATGGTCAAAGTTTGTATGCTAATAAATGTGGCTGTTTATTTTATTTTCCCTTTGATGATTTCTCATTTCTTGAACTCACCGTGATCCACCTGCCTCTGCCTCCCAAGTGCTGGGATCAGTGGCATGTGCTACCTTGACAGGCGATTACCTCTTTTTAAATTAATAATTGGTTATTTCATTAATTAATTTAATTTTCATCAAGAGCACAGTTTCCCCTACTTATTTGCCACCCACTCTTTTCCCCTCTCCTCCTCCCAAATCCACCCCTGCTTCCTTTCTCTTCAGAGGAGGAGAGGCCTCCCATGCATATCAACCAGGCTTGGCATATCAAGTTGCAGTAAGGATAGGTACCTCCTTTTTCTATTTAGCCTAGACATGGCAGTCCAGTTAGGGGAAAGGGTCCCACAGTTATAGACTGCACCTGCTAGAAGTCTCACACGAAGACCAAGCTACACAGCTGTAACATATATGCAGAAGGCCTAGATAAGTCCCATGCAGGCTCCCTGGTTGGTGATTCAGTCTCAGGGAACCCCTATGGACCCAGGTTAGTTGATTTTGTAGGTTTGGTTGTAGTATCCTTGACCATTCTGGTCCCTCTAAGCCATCCTCCTCTTCCACAGGATTCCTGAGCTCCATCCACCTCCTAATGTTTGCCTGTGGTCTTCTCTGCATCCGTTTCCATCCATTGCTGTGTGAAGCCTCTTTGATTAACAGATATGCTAAGCTCCTGTCTGCAAGTATAGCAGATTCTCATTAATGTCTCAGGGATGGTGTCTCTCTCATGTCATAGTTTTCAAGCTGGTCCAGTCATTGGTTGGCCAGTCCCTGAATTTCTGCTCCATCTTTACAACCTGCACATCTTGTAGGGAGGACACATTCATTGTAGGTGGAAGGTTTTGGCATTTCCAATACTTCCACTGAGCATCTTGCCCAGATGGGTGATTCAAGCTCCATACCCTACTTTGCTAGGAGTCTTAGATATGGCCACCCTCATAGATTCCAGGGAGTTTCTATTGCTTCTATCTCGTCCCAGAGATGGCTCCCCCATTCCAGTACTCTCCTCTTCTGTCCTATCCCCATGTTATCCAAGACTTCTTTTTATACCTACAGTATAAGTCAATGGTATGATGACACAGACTTAGACATGGGAAACCTTGTAGCAGAGCAGCACGGCTATAAGGTGGCTGTAGAAAATATAAGTGCTTCATATTTGATAGAATTTTGTGATAAATGAATATGGAAAGACTTGTCTGTAACCGATCTTTTAAATTATTATTTAACACTTATTTATTTATTACTAAATTCACTTATAACAAACACCAACAATTTCTTAACTATTAATCCTATAAATTCCTACAACCCCTTTAACCTATCCACTAAACCTATTGATAATCATAACAACTACTTTCATACCCTTTTAGAATGATACAGTCTCTGGGGCAGGTCCTCAGTCGTCAGGAACACAGTCTTTGTTGTAGATTCTTTAACGCACTTAGCAGTCCTTCTTCTGGATCTCTCAGATGCAGGTTCGTCAGGGTAAGTTGGTTATTGCAGTCTCATCTTAAATAAGGCTTGATGCTTTCTTCTCTCTGGGAGACCCCAGCCCCTTCACATCAGCAACTCTGCCACTCTACCTCAGAGTCCTTAAAGCCAGGCACAGTTTCCTTTAGGCCACTGTTCGGACAGATCAAACCCCTCTAGGCAAAAGCTGAGCCACAGGGTTTAGTCCTTGGCCTTTTGGTGTCTTGCTCAGGCTTTCTTTGCTCACCGGCTTCTTTCTGCTTCAGGGAGAGAGCTGGCCATCAATGGCCAGCCCTTTTTTCAGCAGGACTCTCGGAGCTCTCTAGCATCAGGGGCCTCTTCTCCTTCTGGGCTCCATGCACTGTCCTTAAATAGGAGGAACTCTGTTTCAGCTTAATTTGGGTTCCGCCCACTTAGCAGCTGAAAACAATGTCAGGCCAGATACTTTGTTTCTTCAAGTCCATTAAGTCTTTCCTGTTTTCCTGACTTCAACCTTGTTTTTCAGTCTATTGAGTATTTCCTGTTTTTCCTGACTTCAACCTTGTTTTTCAGTCTATTAAGTCTCCTGTTTGTTTCCTGTTTTTAGTCCACATGCTGATAATGCTCTTCATGCCCCGAATTAAGAGACAGTATCAGAAACCCCTATATATTTTCTAAATCTAATTTATCTACCCCCCCCTACACTTGTCAACAAATATTAGGATACCTCTATATTTATTGAGAAAAATATGACAATGGACCTCTAGCTTCATATGTTTCTGTGCTAGGGATTGAACCTAGGGCTTTGAACATGCTAGGAAAGCACTGTATCTCCAACTGGTAACCTCACATTTTATACAAAATTGATTCCAAATATATCAGAGAAATAAATGTGAAAGAAAAAGCTAAGAATATATATCCAAAGAAGGATTTCTTTGGGGTAAACACACACACATTTACTATAAAGACAACAGACTAACAATGTGACTTATTATAATTATCTAAAGAAAGCATAAAGGCAATGACAAAATTTAAAAAGTGGGGAATGTTGTATGCAACATACATAAAAGACAAAGGACTGAAGTTAGAACAAATAACTCCCATAAATAAATGTGAAAAAACAACTCTGAGATTCCATCTTACACCCATCAGATTGGCTAAGCTCAGAAACTCAAGCGACTGCACATGCTGGCGAGGATGTGTAGAAAGGGGAACCCTCCTCCATTACTGGTGGGCTTTCAAACTTGTACAAAACTTGTTCTGGAAATCAGTCTTGCACCTTCTAAGAAAATTGGGAACAGGTCTACCTCAAGACCCAGCTATACCACTCCTGCGCATATACTCCAAATATGCATTACCAAATCACAAGGACATTTCCTCAACTATGTTCAGAGTAGCTTTTTCATAATGGCCACAAACTGGAAACAACCCAGATATTGGTAATAAGAGACAGGGATATTATGAAATTTGCAGGCAAATGGATGAAACCAGAAAAGATCATCCTGAGTGAGGTAAGGCAGACCAAAAGAGACACATGATATTTACTCCCTCATAAGCAGATATCACCCAATACATATTGGATCACCATGCTACAATCCACAGACTCAAGAAACTACGTATCAAGAAGGACTCAAGGGATGATGCTTGAATCCCTCTAGGTAGGGAGATAAAATAGATGTCAGAAGTGGCTGGAGAGAAGGATCTGGACAGGAACCCAACATTTCTGCCATCTGAGAAGCTTTATACAGCAGAAAATGGAAACAGATGCAGAGACTCACAGTCAAAATCAGGGAGCCTTGAGGAAAAGTTAGGGAAGGTTTAAGGAACCTGGGGGGAGGGTCAAGGACACTACAAGAAGACCCACAGTGCCAATTAACTCAGACACAAGAGGACTCAAAGAGACTGAACCACCAAGCAAAGAGCTTGCAAGGACTGGTCCTAGGCCCACTAATATATGAAGCTGACAGGCCAACTTGGTCCTAAAGTGGATCCCTTTGCAATCTGAAGTGTCTATCCCAGGCTTACACGATGTTGCCTCCCTCTGGAGCTCATTTTCTTGGCAGAGCTGCTTTATTTTGCCTCGATGGAACAGGAAGCACTTAATCCTGATGAAGTTTGATGTGTCAGAGTGGGTTGGTACTGGGTGGGTGGAGGGAGAGTATGGGAGAAGTGGGTGGGAGGGTGGAACTGGGAGGAGTGGAAGGAGAGGGATGGAGATTAGAATGTAAAATAAACAAAAAAATTCTTCAACAATAAAAAAAATAAGTGACAAAGTCCAAGAGGAAAACTGAATAAATGATTAGCAAAAGAAGAAATCCTAATGTCCCCAACAGGCATATGGAAATGTGCTCAGCATTATTAATAATCAGAAGAATCCCTGAGCGTGGTGGCGCTCGCTTGTAATCCCAGCACACGGGAGGCAGAGGCAGATGGATCTCTACGAGTTCAAGGCCAGCCTGGTTTACAAAGTGAGTCCAGGACAGCCAGAGCTACACAGAGAAACCCTGTCCCGGGGGGTGGGGGTGGGGGGGAACTAATTAGAAGAATCAAAGCAGGGGGCTTCAGTTTACCGCCACTGGGCTGGAAAAATAATACCAGGTAATACCAAGTGTTGGCCTGCAGGTGGAGCAATAGGAACTGTTGAACATGGATTGTAAGGGTAGAAACTGCATTCTGTTAGAAAATGTTAGGCAGCATTCAGTGAAACTGAAAGTGTGTACACTCCCCAAGCCACTAATTCCATTCTTAGAGAAATATCCCACAGACACCTGTGTTTATGTAGACAGGTAGTTCTTTATGACTGAATCATATTGTTTATATTTTTGTCTATTTTAACCTATTTTATATATTGGTGTTAAACTCTAGATTTAATATGCCTTTAAGCTGATATAAGTGTTTATTAGCTCTATATTATGTTGATCTCAAGTCCTAAAAGTAATTTTTCAAATATCATAGAAATAACTAGATTATCATCACAAAATGAAATATTCATGTCGACATTTAAATTCACTGGGCAATAATCGCAGTTTTAATTTTACTCAGAAGTTTTAAGTGAAAAAAATTGATAGGTCTGTGTAATTTTTACAGCATTGCCTAGGTTTTTTATATGAACCTATTTTGAAGAAGCAGATAAATTATGCTATGCTTTGTTTGTAAATATTTGTTTATAATTCCATAATTTCAAATTTCAACATGTACATTTAAAACTTATGTATAAACCAATCAGAGTAAATTTAAACAATTACTACCAGTTAGTCTTCAAACATGTCATGTGAGTTTTCATTTTACAATATTTTGTAATCAGGGTTGGAGATGTTGCTCAGTAAATGTGCTGGCCAAGCATAAGGAAGGCTCTGGCTTTGATCTCCAGGGCCATATACATAAATGGGAGGTGATGATGCACACCTGCAATCCTAGAACTTTGAAGATGGAAACAGAAGTCGGGAAGATCAAAAGTTTAAGGTCATCCTTGTCAATATAAGGAGTTCAAGGTTGGCCTTGACTAGACCCTTGGGGACAAAAACTATTTGGTAATATCTACATTTAATGTATTTATTTTGTGGTGCTGCGGATGTCGTTGAGGATGCTAGGTAATGCCTCTGCCACTGAGCTGCAGCACTATAGAATTATCAGAGAGATAAAAGATGGTCTTTTACAAAGAATTTGAATATATGAATATCATATCTAGAAACATTGAAAATGAATTCTGTTTCAGGCATTGTGGTGCAGCCCTTTAATCCCAGCATGTGGAAGGCAGAGACAGGTGGGCCAGCCAGATGTATCTTTGTGGTTTGTTTGCTTGCTTGCTTGCTTACTTTTTCAAGACAGAATTGCTCTGTGTAACAGCCCTGGCTGTCCTGGAACTATCTGTAAATCAGGCTGGCCTCGAACTCACAGAGATCCATTTGCCTCTACTTCCCAAGTGCTGGGATTGAAAGTGTGCTCTACCACTACCTGACTGCCAGCTTGATCTATAGAATAAGTTCTATGACAGCAATGTTACACAGAGAAACCCCGTCTCAAAAGAAGGGCAATGTATGCAATTTTCAGTCTATGAAAAAAAAATGTTACTCTTGTGTATAGACGGAATGCATGCTCATATAATATAGCAAATGAGATAAAATGTTAATAGGTGGGTCTGAGTCAAGGATATATAGAAGTTCTTGAAGCTTTATGCATGAAAATTCTCTATAAGCTCACATTTATTTCTGAGTAAATTGTTAGAGTGAAGAAGGGATTTGGATTGACAGAGTGACATAGGTGAATCCACAGTGTACTTGGAAATAAATGCATGTTTTGGATAAAAAATATGCAGGAATAGTGCTTATTATTTGCCTTCAGCTAGTTACACATCTTTGTGAACAATATTTTCTCTTGGAAGTCAGATATAAGCATAACTAGCTGCTTTTCTAGTTTTCCTTTCTTTGAGTATGTATTGTACTTCTTTAAATGGACGAGCATTGATATCCATCAATATCCATGGTGATTTGGTTCTAAGACTCCCTGGAAATACCGAAACCAGTCACTTCTGAAGTCACATAATATTCAAAATTATCTAATTCTATTTGTATGAAACTTCTCATTCAATACATTTTATTTTTATTTGGGTTTATTTTTCTTTTATTCTTTTATTCTTTTATGAGGAGGGAAGAGGAGTCGAATCATGATCTCATGCAGCCCAGACTGTCCTGGATCTATGTAGCCTAGGATGCCACTGAACTCCTGATCCTCTCACCTTCACATCTCCAGTAAGGGGGTTACAGATATGTGGCAACACACCCTGCTTTATCCCATATATTTTAAATAGTTTCTAGTTTATTTATATCTAATACAAGTTTAAGCGCTCTACAAATGATTGTTATACTGTGCTGTTTGAATGTATAATGAGAAAAAAGCTGCACGTGTTCAATACATGTGTAACCCTCCCCCCCAAATTATTTTCTATCCATAACACGTAGACTCAGAATCTGCAGGTAAGAAAGACTAACAAAACTGTCCCAGCCCTCTCACATCTACTATGTGGAAGTTCATCTGCAGCTCCTCTGGAAGGCCATTTTCTGTTGACCTTGACAAATAAATACTAGAATTTTTATGGCCTACAACCCTGATGTTAATGCCTATGGCATTCCCTCATCACCAGACAAATGGGTCATTCATTATAAAGGACAACTTTCATTCAGTGAGGTGGTGTCATATATGAAGCAAGAACTGCAACACAAGCCATCTTGGAAACATTCAAAATTCTGGAGCTGAAAAGAGTAGGTCAGTTGTGCAATGTGATTCTGTTTGTGAAATTTTGGTGCTAAAGTTGTTATAATACCAAGCATAAATACCACAAACTCAGTAAATATTTGGTTGAACATAATTTATTATTGTTATTGTCATGATAGTTAGCACAAAACCAAATCCACTATTAAAAGAAAACAAACACATCCCAAAAGCATGTGTCTTGTTGATAATGAGTCAGTAACAATATCTTCATGTAATAGGGATAGCACCCTGAGGATATAGACCATATCACAGCTTGATATTCACTTCAATAATTCACAAACTTTATTGAGCACCTAGGCGCACTGAAGGATTTTAAAATGCATACAAGAATCCCTGCTTTCAAGAAGTTTACAGTCTAGTAGGAGGTATTGAAGAACAGCAAGAACATAGGGCCACATGAAATCAGTGACATAATGGAATCAGTGCATGTCGATGAGTTGTTGGAAGGGGATATCACAAAATTGATGTCACATTCAGTTGGTGGGGGGATAGAGAAGGGGCTCCATATAGACAGTGGCATCAGAGCTGGACTTTTATAAATTGGAGGACTTTTATTGGTAGGGGCAGTGCAAGTGGACAGAACAGTGCAGGGCAGAGTGTGGACTTGGGTAATTTCATGGGATGTCTGGGGAGAGAAAAACACTGTATATGGCTGGCCTATGCAGTCCATGCATGTGGTGTACTAATATGCAGAAAGTTATATGGGGTCTATATTGGCAATGGGTCTGAATGACGGGCTAAGATCATTATGCTGTAGTTACTATATAGTTGGTCACATCAACAGAATCGTGAAGAGAAATGGTCATGTTAGTTTCTGGTTTCTTATGGAAACTTAAATGGTTTGTAGGCAACGTAATCACACACACACACACACACACACACACACACACACACACACACACAC
>CAJQZJ010000132.1:65175-80444 GCA_907164525.1 Lophiomys imhausi | reverse complement strand
ACACACACACACACACACACACACACACACACACACACACACACACAAATATATATATCCTAAGAGAGAACACCAAACCATCTATAGTAATAATTTTCTCTATTTGGCATGTAATTAAATTAATTAAATCTCTTTCTTCAAAGCCTTTATTCTATCCAGGCACCAAATGTCTTCTCTGTCCCATCCCCAGAATCAATTCTTGTGGTACCTGATGGGTTGAAGTGAGTCTAATCTAGGATTTGTAATAAGAGTGGGTTCCCTGACGGTAGGACCCATAGCTTGAAGTGAGAATGACTGTGGTAGAGACAGTGAGCAATGATAGTAAAATCTATGCACTTCTGGAGTTGTCCTCAAAATCTAGTACTACACTTCGTTAAAACTGGAGTTCTACTCAGGTTGGCTGGGGGGAGTAGACTCACGGTGTTGAGTAGAGTCTTCTTGTAAAGTTTCCTCTCATTAAAAAAAAAAAAAAAAAAGATTCCTTAAAGGAATGACAGTTAATCCAGGCTATAGCCTATTTAAAGGCTCCAGGTTCCAAGACTTCTGAAACTGTATACCAAAGGGAGACCTTCTTTGACCAAGGAATCCTGGTAGGCTTTGTCTTCAACTAACGGATGAAAAGTTAGAGGCCTCTCCCATGCAACGACAGTTTACAGATACTAGATAATGGTTGTATCAGATAACCAAGCCAAAGAAATATACTATACACAAGCAACGAGTGAAGATTTAGAACAAAGATGCCATAGCCACACTTCATTTAGTCAGTCTTTCATCTCTTTCTTGTTGTGAGCCTTTCTCTGCAAGAAGTCATGAATAGCAGTAGTGAGGCCCCACGTCACACTGGACCTGAGGATGATCAGGGATCCTCCCCTATAAATCAGGAGTACTTTTCGACCTCGAGTGTCCCACACATCTTGTGCAGAGGCCCACAGACTTGGCATTCTCTGCCAGCCAATATGAGACTGCATATTGGCAACTAGCACAATCAAAGGATACAGAACCAGACAGGTGATAGTTCCATTGACACTACCAGACACCAAAGCAGGAACCCAATGGGGCAGGCCTTGCCTTGCCAAGCCCTCCTGGATAGGATCCTTGAAGGAGAAATAGAGAGCACTTCCCAGGCTGTTCCTGACAAGCACTGGCCAGAAACCACGATAATAGCCCAGGGACAGCCGCCCCCAAAGCCCATAAGAATTGAATTCCTTGAGAATGCTGAAGGTGCTAGGGAAAGAAGCTTGCTTGCGAGCATCCTGAAGCACATTCTGTACTCTTTCAAAGGGACTGAGCGCTACAGCTTCTACTACACCAGACAGGAGCCCTGCAGTCCAGCGCTGTCCAAGGGAGTGTGGCCCAACAGGGGAGAGAAAGCACAGAAGACTATCGTAAGTGCCAAACAACAGAGTCCCTTGCAGGGTCTTGGAGAGAAGGGGAGGGTAGATGCCCCGGTAGAAGTACTGAGGGCCTTCATGCCAAAGCTGTCTCACAGCCTCTGACACTGCCACAGCATGGATCTGCTGCCGGAACACAACCTTATAGATAGGAAAGGTCAGAAAAGTAGACATAAAGTTGGAAATGGCTCCAAGCGTGTAGGCCTGTGATTGCCAGCTCTTCTTTCCTGGAACTTCTACTCGTGTCCTGTGTTGAAGCTCCTTCCCAGCAGAACTGTTTTGTTCTTCCATGCCGAAGACAACTGGACGCAGGTGGAGGAAACTAGCAAGAGGAGACAAGAAGTTAGGTTAACCATCTAAATGTCTTGGTAAGCGTTTTCCTGGCATGATCTGAGGCAGAACCATGAGAAACTCAGGTGGGTGTCAGGAAACACTTTTGACAGTTTCTAAGAATAGACACATCTTTAGGGAATAAATAATTCATCAAAACCTTACATGACAATTAATGTATGTCCCTTGATAGTCTGTGATACTTTGGTGACACAGTAAAATTCAAACATTCAAAGAATTATAGCTAAAAAAAAAATCATAGAAATAGCAAGGTGTGGTGGCACACAGCTTTAATCCCAGTACTCTGGAGGCAGAGGCAGGCAGATCTCTGTGAGTTCAAGGCCAGCCTAGTCTACAGAGTGAGTTACAGGTCAGCCAGGGAGGGATACAAAGAGAAGGTCAGCCAGGGATACACAGAGAAACCCTGTCTTGAAAAAACAAAAACAAAAAAAATCATGGAAATGGAGAAAAGAGGCTTAAAAACCTATTACTGTTAATTCTTACCAAAAAACGTAGCATTTAAAAAATGTATGTATGTGTGTGTGTAAGTGTACTCACAGAGACCAGAAGAAGACCTTGGATTGCACGGAGTTACAGTTTGAGTCACCTGATGTGGGGCTAGGAACTGAACCTTGGTCCTCTCCTCTGCTGAGCTATTGCTTCACCCCCCAAAACTTTGTATTTTATTACCCTACTAGACAAGTTGTCTTTCTCTTTCCCAAACTACTTTTTGCCATGACACAGGTTGATGTGTGTGCCAGCCAAATCTACAACCAGATTCACAATTTATTTTTTGGTGTGTGTGTGTGCTATATGTTTATGTTAGTGTTCATGTATGTGTGTGTGTGTATGTGCACGCACGCGTGTGTGCCTGTGGGCAAGTTGCACTCACAGCTTGCCTTAGAGGGCTTCTCCTAGAATCACCCTACTTGGCTCTGCTTGGCCCTGGCCTCTTGTCCTGTTCCACCCTCCCTACCTCCATGATATCATTTTGCACGCCCTCTGCTGAAGCCACACTCACTTCTTGGCCATGGGGGAGGCTCAACCTTCTGAGCTCTGCCCCTCACCACCTCCCCTGCTCCCAGAACTTCATGTTGTCCTAAAGCCTCAGGCCCCTTCACCTTCAAGGTCAGAAGGGCCTCTGTTCCTGGGAGCCTTTGGCTGAGAACTTGCCAGGGGCAAAGGTTCAAGGGGGCCATTTCTCACATCCTTCTGGGATAATCCTGAGCTTCTGGCAGACACTGTCATATCTCAGGAGCCAAAGGGGGCTCCGCCCCCCTACCTCTTCTTGCCTAGGTCACCCAGGCCTACAAAGCCACAGAAGCCTGGAACATTTCACAGCTCTCCCTTCCAAATATTACCTAGATTTTAATAAGGACAATAATGAGATAAAGGGTTTTCACATCATCTAACCCTGTGTTCAATAATATTCCAGTTCTTGCCCACGTTTTAATAAAGATGTGTACATCACTCTACAAGGCAGTCCGACTTAGTAGAAGGAAAATGGTTTGGCACACCCACATTGTAAGCACAGATTCTGTTATTAACATTTTATAGGATTTCAGAAATTTAATGATCTCTTGAAGCCTCTTTTACTTCAGTTATAAAATTATCAGGCAGGAAAAACTGTTCTGTCGGCATCCACCAAACTAAATTCTGTCACAAGGGCTTGGATGTGGGAGTTTTTTTTGTACTATGGTTGATAATGACATTGCACTTTTGTACCATCAATTCCTTCTACCATGTATGCCAATAATTTTGAGGGATTAAAATGACCAGTAATTTAGAAACATCATACTTTAAATATCTCATACATCACTGTATAAATCTAGTTACTTGAATTTTACCCAGGGAAGAAAGTTCATATTTCCCTTGTGAATTTTTCTCTTAAGATGTTTTGCAGGGAGCCAGGCATGGTGGCAGATCCCTTTGATCCAAGCATTCAGGAGGCAGAGGCAGGTGGATCTCTGTGAGTTCTAGGCCAGCATGGTCTACAAATCAAATACAGGACAGGCAGGACTACACAAAGAGAAAACCTGTCTTGAAAACAAAACAAAACAAAAAAGATACTTTGGGTGACAAGTAGATATAGAACTGCATTATGCCTTCACCACTTACTTAGCTGTGTGATCTGGGGGGAAAGGCAAGAATGCTACTGTCTCACATTGTTTAGCTATAAAGTGGTGACAACAAGGCCTATAACACAGGGTACTATTGTAAAGATTAGTAACAAAATGACATAAAGCTGCTAAAAAAAAAAAGTCGATGGCTTGGTGACTTCAAGTTTTGAAAGCATCAAAAAATAATTATTCCCAACCTCATTGTATGTCTTCACAGAGTACATGTTCCTGAAGACTAGCTAGAGCCAGTTGAAGTAGCTTGCAGGAACATATCCACTGTTCCTATGGGAGCCAGGGAAGATCTTTCTTCTGTGAATTTAAAGGCTCAACATAATTCTCCAGAAGAACCTGGCACCCTAACATTAATTTTTCAAAGTATGGGATGGAGAATGGGCTTGGAGGCTGCTTTGAACAGTTATCATCTAAACCTTATGATCTGTCTCTTATGTCTACAAACCTAATCAAATTAGCATTTGAAAACTAAGACTTCCTATGCTAGTCTAGTGAAGATGAAGATCATGGGTGGGCATCCTATGAATCAGCCCTGCATCTATCTGTTCATTTGGTCAATTAAAAACACATATTAATCATTGTTTAAGTCTTGGGTAAATCACTATGGAGCTAAAGATGGATAGGATTTGGTGCCTGTCCTCAAAGACCTGAGAACTTAGTGGGGGAGACAGTTAAGCAGCAGACTAACCACACTGGAAAACAAAATAAAGATAATCATAGTCCAAGAAGACAGATAAGAACAATTTATTTTACACAGGACAAGGAAAACTTGATGCTGGCAAGGATGTGGAGAAAAGATGACCATTATATATACTGTTTATGGGAATGTAAGTTAGCATAGACATTGTGAATATCAGTAGGAAGGGTCTTCAAAAAAGTCAAAATAGATAAAGCAGATGGTTCAGCTATTCCATTTCTGAGTATGTACCGGGAAAAAATAAAATGGGCCTACCAAAGATACATCTGAATTATCCAAATTTGTTGTCACACTATCAACAATGATTGTTATAGAATCAGTGTAAGTACCCATTAAAAAATGAATAGATAATGAAAATGAGGTACTTAGATTAGTAAATGGAGTATTATTCCTCCACAAAGAAGAGCAAAACCTATCTGCAGGAGAACAGAAGAAACTGGATGATATTGAGTTAAGTGAAATTAGTTAGGAACAAGAAATCAAATATGTGGAAATTTTAAAACTGTAGACATGAAAGTAGAAGAGTAATTGCTAGGGACTGGGAAGGTAAGTGGGTATAAGAAGGATGGCTTAATAAAAGGCAACATTACACTGAACTCCATTCAAATGCTAGGGATCTGCAGAAGTCAGGAATCACACTCTGTCTCCCCCAGGATCTTTCAAGACTTCCCAGTGCACTAAAATGTGCATTATATGTGTTAATAATTTTTTCTCAAGAAATATGTGACATAATCCTTAAATAAGTCCCTTCTTGTTAGGTGGAGAAGTGACAACAGGTGTTTTAGGCTGAGGAAGAGACTTAAAGGACAAAAGTTAATGTTGGCAGTGGTAGGGGAATCTACAGCAGAGGTTCTTAACCTGTGAGTCACGACCGACCCCTTTAGTGGTTAAATGACCCCTTCACAGGGGTCACCTAAGACCATCTGCATACCAGATATTTACATTACAATTTATGACAGTAGCAAAACTATAGTTATAAAATAGCAATGAAAACAATTTTATTGTTGGGGGTCACCACAACATGAGGAACTGTGTTAAGGGGTCACAGCATTTGGAAGATTGAGAACCACTGGTCTAGAACATTATGCTTGGCCTTCACATTCATAAAAGAACGACTATCTCTGGCTCCTATAAGAACACCAGATGTATTCCTGCAAGCCACTTCCTCTAGTCCTGACTGATCTTCAGGAATACATATTCTGTGAAGACAGAACAACCATGGTGCTTGTGGTAGATACTGAAAAAAAAAGCAGAAACAAAAAACAAAACAAAAAACAAACAAACAGAGCAGAGGCTAACAGCAAGGAGCCACAATGAGGGCTATGTCTGTTTTCTCTACTGATGTATGTTGAACAGATCAAAACTTTGGAGTCAAACAACCTTCGGTTTGAATTCTGCTCGGCCATTCCCTAGCTTTAAGACCTTGGCCAATTCTCTCCAACCCTCTGAACCTTATTATCATTATTATTTTAATTTATATTTCTTTCTTATTTTTGCAGGGGGGCAAGATATGCGGTCCATCATGGTTGTGGATGTCAGGGAACAATTGGGGCCCTCAGTTATCTTCTTCCACCCCATGGGCTCCCAGATTGAGCTCAGGTCATCAGCCATCTCACCTCCTGTATCATTATTTTTAAAGTGACTTTCATGAAGGTTGCATGTAATAAAGTATATAGAGAGCTTGTGCTGTAAGTTTCACCTTTTAAAATGAAAAGGTAGCAGGTAAGTTCAAATTATGACAAAACTGCTAACATATTGCAATGGCTGCATTAGGATCTTCTATTAGAATGGTTTATCTTTTTCTTCTTCCTCAGTGTTTGGGATCAAAATCAGAGTTTTTTACATGCTAAGAAGATCCCTCTTCCACTGAGCCCTCCAGGGTACATTTATGCTTTCCCTCTCAAAATGGAAAAAGGAAGTATTCATAGGTTCTGGAGTTTGGCAGCTCTGGGCTGGCATCCCAGTGGCTCCACTCTCAAATGATGTGGAGCTACTTCACCTCCTTGAAATTCAATTTTCTTCTCTGAAAAAAAAAAAATGGTGTACGACGCCTGTGTCATCAGGGCTGCCGAGAAATTTAAATGCAATAACAGAAAGTTCCTGGCACAGATGAGGCCTGCTGCTGAAAGTAGCTACAATTATCTCATCTGAAAGTTTTACCTCCTAACCTTCAAGCTTTTAAGGTTCATTTGTCAAAATCAGAAAATGTTGCTTCATTAGAACCATCCTTTGGTGCACACTCCCACACATATGGCCAGAGATAACAGATGTTCTGTATCCCAACAGACTGTGCTAGTAACTTTGCTCTAAAACATTCCTGCTTCAACCTCCGAATCTACATACAATCTATTCCTTTCATTATTTTTATCTGAATTTTCAGGTCTATCCTTAGTTCCTTGATCTTACCCACCAGCTCCAACATAACATCTACTTTGGTTATGAAGCTACTAGAAACACAGAACAAGGCTCTGCTCTGAGGCTGTCATCTAACATGGTACTTGAGAACAGAAGCAAAAGCATGAAGGAAGCACACCAGGTACTCCCATCCCCAACCCAACTCTGCAAGGTGAACCATCTGCCTACTATGTGCCTCTAAAACTCTCTACTTTTCACCACTGCTACCCCCAAATGTCCCATCCCCTACATTAATACAAAAGCTCTTTTCTTCTAAATTTGGATTGCTTATGCAATTCTAGTCATTTCAGTTGTAAATAAGAAGGCAGAAAATACCTTTGCAGATTGAAGATGTCAACAACTGCAGGGTTTCAAACAGTTCCTGTGCTCCCAACAAGCATCAGGAGTGGAGTGCAAACCCTACAAGGGCCTCCTAGCCACCACCTACATGAGAGAAGTGATACCTGCTGTCTAAGAACCAGACCGCAGGGAAAATGGAGCAGGTTTTCTAGCCTCTGGCTTCACAGCCCATTCACTCTTGACAGCCTTGCATACCGTTTCCATGGAGTTGCTCCTTCTCTGGGGCCAGTGATGCCAAATCCAGCAAAGGAGAAGTCCCCTGAAGAGCTCACAGAAGGGCAACCTAGCAACCTATCCTTGAGCCAGGAAATGAAAGAGCTATATCAGCCGCAAAGAGCTGTAATGTGGGGTTTAGGTCAAAGGGTGTTTTGTTTCTCACACTTCTTCCTCAAACAGGTGTTGAAAGAGGAAGTTGTTATAAAGATTGTAGCAGTGGTTCTTAACTGTTTGGAGGCCACAGGCCCACGTGAAAATTTGCAGAGCTATGGTATCAGAAAGAAGTGGTCAAATTCTTTGCATGCATTTTCAAGAATGACTTGAGGTAGGAACTCTGGACTGTTTCATGACAAATAGGCCGTGGACAAACATTGAAGTGGCAGACCCATTTACTGATAGCCTTCAGCATGGTGTGGTGTTTAGGACCTTGGTTTGCAGCTTCTTTATAACCCAGAACAGGTAAAATACAACTGACAGTGTTCATTCCCAGTACCAGCAAGGCCAAATCCCCAGAGCTGGAGCCCTGGAATGTGCATTTGTAACAAACCAGAAAAAAAAAAATGATTCTGGGATAGCCAGCTGGGCACCCTTTTAGCCGGTAGCATGAATTCTGGTGAGAGCTCTGGCTTCACCCTGTACTTTTAGGCAAGTTACCTGAGTCTGATTTCCTTTGGGGTCATAGGGAAACGATGCTATTTTTATAAACAGATGGTTTATTTTAGTGTAAAAATGTGATCAGAAAAGTGCCTTGGTTTCCTCCTCGGTGTAATGCATATCATAAATGTCATCCTCTTCTTTGCCATCTCTACCTGCTCCCCTCTTCAGCACAGCCATTATATTAGCAAAGATGATGAGATAGTTTGTGGATATGTATTTAAGAGTGAAAATACTCTCTTTGGGCAGCCCAACAGGGCAAAGTGTTGGCATCAACACAGGAAAACACTGGCAGCAATAGAACAGCTGACCGAGGTGCAAAATCCGACGCTATTAGCCTATTTGCTGCGTGATACTGGACAAAATGCCTAAACTCCTGGTAGCTCAGTTTTCTTAACTGTAAGTTGCAGGCAGCAGTTCTTGGTCATTAATTTTATATAGCCCTAAACTGGTCCTCTCATCCTCATTTTGGCTTGTCTCCACTAACCCTTAATCTTACACTAGAGGGATGTTTAAAAGGTGTAACCTTTGAGGTTAGATGCAAGGGCTGGAGTGTGGGATGTTTATTCCCTACCAGTATGAGCTTCCTACCCATACTGCCTAGGTGCTTACATCCCCCTGTTAAATGAGCACACTGCTACGTTTTATCACAAGACTGAGAAGAATAAATGAGATGTCAGTGCAAGCGCGTTGGCCACACAGGAAGCGCGCGGCAAATGCTGCCCACTTCCCCCCTATACAAAGGTGAAGAACTCTCATTGTTCACTTGCTTTCGGTCCCACCTCGTGTTTAAGGCATCCGGTCGCAAAGCATCAGAGGAGAGCCAATGTGGAAGGCGATAGGAAGAAGGAAAGAGAAGGGAAGCCGCAAACTCACGAGTGAAATGTAAATAGGCGAGGTCCGTGAGTCCGAGCTGCACTTGATGCCGCGCCCCGCTCCCGCGCCAGGCTGCTGTAGCCCCCTCCAGCAGGTTCCCTCCCTCTGGCAGGCATTAGCATCCTGGCTGGCCCAAGCTTTTTGGGGAGGCTGCCCCTTTGCACCGCTGATTGGCCACGCCACTCCTCTCGTCACGCTCTTTTGTCTCAATGGGCAGCAGCTAAAAGCTGCCTGTGCTGCTCTGCAGGCTGAACCGGAGGGCGGGGCCAGCTGCAGCTGCCTTGGAAACCGCGGCGGCGACTCAGCTACCCCTGGGTGGGCAACCCTGCAAAGAAGCTAGCTCTATTGTGTAGCCCAGAGAGCTCAGTGGCTGAGGCGCCATCCTTTCCCCTGCAGGGCCTAAGAGACAAGACAGCTGTTCCCGGAGCCTGAGCATCCATCCTCTGCCCATCTACTAAGTCCAGGTAAAGGGAGGTGTAATAGCCTAACACGGAGATGGGAAGATGAAACCTGAACATTTTGGGCATCAGAACTGGCAGCTTCGAGCCAAGGAAGTGAACTAGTGGCTGGGTTATATAATGGGATGAATGCTAACTATGGGTAGGATTTGCCTAGATTGGAGAGGGGACATTTTTTTTTTCCAGGAATGTAGCAAAGGGCAGAGAGAAAGATCTGTCCAAAAGCCCCCTTTTTTCTCATCTCTTCCTGGATAGAAATACAAAGGTGGGAGGGTCTCCAACTTCTCTTCTTCTTCTCCATGGCAGCTCATCAATGCCGGTTTCAAACTTGAATTCTGTGCAGCTGATTGCGAAGCTGGTAGGCCACTGTCTTCTCCGGTGAAATGGGATTGGGGGAGGGGTGGGCCCTTCACCTTTTATTCTGAAGGTAGGCTTTTCCCCCCTGGCGACAATGGAGCCAGTGAAGAAATGACGAGACTGCTTCTGACGTCTAAGACTCTTGTCTTCCCTTCCCTTTGCTGTGGCGAAGTCTAAACTAGAGGCCCAGAGCAACCGGATCTGAGAAACCTATGGACAGAGATCAACCCTGCCCAGGGCCAGAACTCTAACAGAAAGCACCTGTTGCAGAGGCTGAGCTTCAAATAAAGGTGAAGGCCAGTTTCTGAGCTCCCGGTAAGAGTCCAGAAAAGGGGGGGGGGCGACAGGGGGTGGGGACAGGACGAGACATTGCTACCTAATATCTTTAAGGCCTTACCAATTAACACAATTCTGTGAGGTTTACTCTATTGCCTTCTATTTTGAGAGCCTAGTAGGGGCTCCAAAGGCTGTTGCAGCTAGAATTCCAAGCAACAGTTGTGGCCTCTCTTACAGAACAGGCAGTGAGGTGGGGTACAGTGGGAAGAGAGTAAATGTGACTCTTACAAAGGCCCCACAAACACAGAGAAACTTTATTGCTCCTCAAGGTTAAGTCCCAGTTTCCTATTGAGTAGCTTTAGGGCAGCGGGCAAATATTCAAGACTGTAGAAAATGTAATTAGAAGCTTGTTCCAAGCCCACTGTATTATTGAACTCCCCTCCCCCTTTCTTGTACAGTTCCTACCTAAACACAAGGAAGATACCTGCCAGGAACGTTTCATTGGAGATTTCTGAAGATTGAGCTGGTTTTGTTTGCAGAAAGCCCAAGCATCTTTTATTCAGATATCCAATTGTTGTCAGGCATGGCTAGTATCCTTGCTCGGATGGGTAACAGTCGCCGGCAGAATGCAGCTTTTCTGCCTTTGGCCCATTCCATGGTGAGGGCCCTGGGGAGGAGTCTTGGTCCTTTGATAGCCAACATGGCAGAGAGAAATATGAAGTTGTTCTCTGGGAGTGTAGAGCTAGCCCAGGGGGAAGAAACCTTTGAGAACTGGCTAAGCCATGTCCATGAGGTCCTGCCAGATTGGCATATGCCTGAGAAGGAAAAGCTTAATCGCCTGATGAGAACCCTTAGGGGGCCTGCCCGAGAGGTCATGCGTTTGCTCCGAGCTGCCAGTCCCAATCTAAATGTGACAGAATTTTTGCGGGCAATGAAGCTGGTGTTTGGGGAGTCTGAGAGCAGTGTAACAGCACATGGCAAATTTTTAAACACCCTGCAGGCACAGGGAGAGAAACCATCCCTGTATGTGATCCGTTTAGAGGTGCAGCTGCAGAATGCTATTCAGGCAGGGGTCCTTGCTGAGAGTGAGGCGAACAGAACTCGTCTGCATCAGCTCCTTGTAGGGGCAGAGCTGAGCAGGGACCTAAGAATTAAGCTGACTGGTCTTCTCCAAATGCATGCGCACAACGAGCAGGAAGGCCTTCCTGACTTCTTGGAGTTAATCAGGATAGTAAAGGAGGAAGAAGATTGGGATGGCACTTTTCTTAAAAATAAGCGGCCCAGAAGATCTGAGGCAATAATGGAGAGGGCAGCCAGCCCTGTAGTATTTCAAGGCTCTCTGCCCATAGTGATAGGCAGTGCTGACTGCAATGTGATAGAGATAGATGATTCTCAGGATGACCCAGATGAAGATGTCATCCTGGTGGAGTCTGGGGACCCTTCACTCTCATCCCCGGGTACCTCATCTCTCAGAGGCAGAGCCACCACTCAGGATCAAATGCTAGTTATTGAATACCCCAACAACTCTGATGACGAGTCTCCTTCTACTAGCAGTGGTTCTGGGCAAAGGAATAATGGGCCTGGGGATCTACATGGAACCAGAAAGCGAAAGTACCCAATCCGATGTCCCCATTGTGGTGAAGAGGGCCATGCAAAAGAAACCTGTGATGATACCAGCAGCAAGGCCCAGGTTTTTGAGAATCTGGTAGTCACTCTGCAGGAGCTGACTCATATGGAGAGATCAAAACCCTCTGTACCATACTAAGATGTGAGACTGAGCTCCAGATCAGTGTTTGACTCTCCTCAGAAGCTGATTCTGGAGGAAACTGGGATGGGGTGTGCTTCTAACTTAAGGAATTCATTCAAAACCAGTTTTCTTTGGAGAAGAAAAAGCAGACTCCTATACTACATAACAGAGAGGGATGGCTCCACATAATTCCTTGTTCATTCCACTGACTGCTTAATGGCTGTCTGTCTGTGTGTCTTTCTCTGGTGACTTTAATCTGTCCATGAAGTGGTATTTTTTTTAACCTTCCAAATTGAAAACAACACAAAAATACAAAAAGCAAAACAAAAACCCCCTAAAGTACACATTACCTGAAAATCGCACCCTGATACCACCATTGTCAGCCCCTCAGTGAATGTTCTGTGTATTTCCCTGTGCCTGTGTGCCTAGATATGTGTAGATGAAGTGATCAAATTTAAGTGCTGTTGTATACTATGTATTTTTTCATCAGGCAGTTTATATTGCGGACTTCTAAATACATAAATATATAAGCATCTAATGTCATACACACTGGATCTGTGGGGAAAGTAAATAAAAATGAATTGTAACAGTCATAATAGGTGTTTTACTTAAAAGTAAAAAGGGAAGCTAAAATGAGCTAAATCTCTCTTCAGAGCCTCTTATAACAACTGTCTGCCTTTTAGTTCATAGAACCATCTGAAGTAAAAAGTGAACGTTCCACTGTTCTCAAACATATCTTGAGAAATCTGACCATGGGCCAAAAGGGGAGCCATCCTTGTGTTTCTGCCTCACCTCTTGGCCTGAGATCAGAAGCTGAAGATGACTTCTAATGTCTTTGAACGTCGTTCTTGTGGGTTCATTAGTCTTTATATTGAAAAGACTGGTGGAGAGTGATTACATATAAGTTGACAGGAGAGTGTAATGAATACTGAATCTATGGATCTGAAGAATTTGGAAGAGATTTATTTTTACTTGACATATAGGACTTTTTGTCTGTGTGTATTATGAGCCTGCAGAGGCCTTACGACAATGTCAGAGCTCCTGTAACTGGAATTTGTAAGCCACCATAAGGGTAGGTGCTGTGAACTAAATCTAGGTCTTTGAGGGCATAAAGAGTTCATAACTCGAGAGATCTGTGTGCAGACACAATCTGAATCATTTTACTCCAATATAACAGTGTTTGCACAGGTCTGAGAAGAGGACTGCAACAGTGGTAGCTGCCTTATCAGAGAGAAGAGCAGAGGTCAGGTGCTACATGGAAGCTATGCGGCCCTCTGTGGGAGTGCAGCTTGCCTTAGAGGGCTTCTCCTAGAGTCACCCTACTTGGCTCTGCTTGGCCCTGGCCTCTTGTCCTGTTCCACCCTCCCTACCTCCATGATATCATTTTGCACTCCCTCTGCTGAAGCCACACTCACTTCTTGGCCATGGGGGAGGTTCAACCTTCTGAGCTCTGCCCCTCACCACCTCCCCTGCTCCCAGCACTTCATGTTGTCCTAAAGCCTCAGGCCCCTTCACCTTCAAGGCCAGAAGTGGTGTCAAGGAAGGGGCTGTGTTCCTGGGAGCTTTTGGGTGAGAATTTGCCAGGGGCAAAGGTTCAAGGGGGCCATTTCTCACATCTTCTTGGATAATTCTGGGCTCCTGGCAGTCACTGCCATATCTCAGGAGCCAAAGGGGGCTCCTTCCCCTACCTCTTCCTGCCTAGGTCACCCAGGCCTACAAAAGGGTCTTGAACCTTCTTTCAGGGTTATAGCTCTTTCCTCTTCTCCATCGCTTTCAAGCCTATCCTGCTTCCCAGATTATAAGGTAATTTCTGCCTTGGCTGCTCACCTTTTCTGTCTTAATCTTTTTGGGTGAGTTCCCCGGATTTATAGTTTAGCTCAGAAAATAGATAGTTTTGAGAAGAAATATATGCTATATCCACCATCACCATCCTTCTCACTGCACTTACTTTGGAGGTACAGTGTAGATCACTGTTCGGAAAACCTACTCTGTAACTCATCTTGTCTTCCTTCCCCATCCTTTTAACCATGTAAACCTGAAAGTGTAGATTTTCATTTCACAAAAAATGATGCAAAGCTGATCATTTTTATTTCACTTTGTGGGACACCGAATTTTCCTTTATTCAAGCAATATGTACAAACTAGGCATAGTAGAGCACACCTTTTATCCCGACACTCAGGAGGCAGATCTCTATGAGTTTGACAGAAGCCTGGTCTATAGCCTGGAACTCCAGGGCAGCCAGGGCTAAACAGAGAAACCCTGTCTCAAATTACTTTTTTAAAAAATGTACCTTCTCTAACAGAAACATACCAAGAGGAGAAAAAGGTGGCATTTCCGCCTTCATTGTATATTTGTCCCCTTTTCCTTTGGGTTAACTACTTACCTCTGCACATAGGCAAGCTAATCACTCAAGGAGAGCCTCCATGCATTAACCTCTCTTCAAGGCTAAATGCACAGAGAAAAGTCAGTGTCCTAAACCTATGGTCATCATGGATTCTAGGAACAGCAGGATCTCATAGGAAAGATGTTCCCTTGGATGAGGGCAATGCTCCATGACAGCACAGCTGCATGCTGGAATAATCAACTACAGTGAACCAGACTGAATCTCTCAAGCAATTGCAGCAATAAGGACTTTGTCAGACCACCCCGCAGAACCAGAACTGAGGAGTTATAATCAACTAGGTAACAGTCAGAAGAGGCGTGCTTACTTATGCACACCTCCTACCCCTTGCCCCAATTCCCCACTATTTAAACCTAAAGCTCATGTGGATACCCAAAAGATAGACTTGGGAGGTATCTGTTCCTCTTCCCAATATGATCACATTGAATAAATCTCTCTCTGCATTTCACTATTATTACATGTCTAACATGTTTTAGGGATAGACAGCCTACCCTGTTGAGAAAACCCAGCAACGCTTGTCTTGTCCAGATTCTGCTTCGCTTCGCTGAGCAGCATGGATCCCTATGGAATGAAGAGGGTCTTATGACCTACTATAGGTAAAGGGTAATCAGATAGTTTCTTCATGGCAATATCCAAGACAGAATGTCAGAGAAAGGTCAGTGCTTCTATGAACCAATTCGGTGATGAGACATTTGAGTTTTCTAGGCATGCTATGAGGAAGGAATGATGAGCTATGAACCATGGATGGAAAAAGTATACATATAATATGTATGGTGTTTGTGTATTGAAAAAAAATACAGTTCTCAACTGAAGCAGGGATAGCTTATTTGAAGCCAAATAAGAATGACAATGGCCTTTAAACAGGGATTTATAGGTCCTCAAATCCATATTCCAATGTGGAAGTAGTTTCATGGAGTCTTACAGTAACAAGCAACACACACACACACACACACACACACACACACACACACACACACACA
>CAJQZJ010000132.1:51017-65165 GCA_907164525.1 Lophiomys imhausi | reverse complement strand
ACACACACACACACACACACACACACACACACACACACACACACACATATTTACAATGTGTGCACACATTCACACCACAGCTTGCCTGTGGGTCAAATTATAGCTTAGATGAGTTGGTTTTGTCTTTCTAGCACAAGGGTCATAGGGACTAAATGCCTTTACCTGCTGAGCCATCTCATTGGCCCAGCACTATGATTAAAAGAGCAACCATAGAGTTGATCAATTCCTTGTTTCCAATGATATTACAAGTCCATTGAGAAGAGCAGTCTATCTACACATAGGTTTGTGTGTATAGCTAATTCTCTGGCAATACATTCCTCCAAGAAGTGAAGTTGTTGGGCCAAGGACTATACTATACTCCTAAAAAGCAGAGTGGAGAGGGAGACAACCCTTGGTATGACCTACTTCGAGTTTCTAACTTACCTTTCACTCTTTTACCTGCGAGCTTCTAGAGACATTAATATGTAAGAATCAATTCAGCTTTACAAAATGTTGTAAATTATCAAGTTCTCAAAAGATTATAAGAATTATTTTTCATGGAATTTTCAAGCACACAAAAGTTTAGAGACTACTGAGATAAAACTTCATCTACCCATCAACCAGCTTCACAAATTGTTCATGTTTTATTTCATTTATCTATTTATTTGTTTAAAGGTTTTTTGAGACTGGGGTTCTCTCTGTAGCCCTGGCTATCTTGGAACTCACTCTGTAGACCAGGTTGGCCTTGAACTCATATGGCCTCTGTCCATATGTTAGTGCTGGGTGTGGTGGTGCACTCCTTTAATCCTAGCACTTAGGAGGCAAAAGCAGGTGGCTCTCTGTTAGTTTGAGGTCACCCTATTTGAATTTGACTTAAGATATGACTAACTCATCTGATTACAATACCTGAGTATTCTCAATCCTTTTTTGGTAGAAGTCTGATGATTCCCTATTTCTTCAGTATACAGGAGTAACACTAGGGAAATATGCATCATGGTGACCTAAAAATTCTATCATTGTTTCTAAAGTGTACAAATGGGAGAGATTCTAACTACTGTGTAACAAACTGTATAGGAAAGCTTGCTCCCCACCTCCAAACATGGAATATCAGTGAGCTCTCCAGCTCCAGAATACCTTTAAGAAAAGAAGGGAGGGTGTAAATGAAATTTCCTAGCTCCTTGTAGTTCCATTTGGTGCATATCCATGGTTCAAACACATATGACAGACAGGTCAAGGCAGTGCAGAGATTTTTCCATCCTGTATTCCTCCTGAGGCCATTTTAGTCTTGAATAAAATTTGATCTCCTTGATGGAGAATCCCAACTCTGTTCAAGAAAACAGAGATCAAGATTCCTCAGCTAACTTATCTTAGCTTCTGTTAATCTGCCAGCTTGTGCACAGCCCCTCCAGTTGTCAGCTTATCTCAGCTTCTGTTAAACTACTTTTCACACAAAACCTCCCCTGCAGCTGCAAAGTGAGAATACCAGGATGTGGTTTTTGCCTTTAAGAGCCCCTTGCTCTAAATGCTCACAGCTATACTTGGGTCCCCAATATCTGATTGTAGTTCCAGGGGGCTGGAATAAAGACTTTCAATCAGGTACAAACTGTGTCTGAGTGTTTATCTTTAGTGAGTTCTCTGTAACACTAACACATACATACTCTTACTCTTTCCCCATAATATTTGGGCCATGGACATCACATGATATCGAGATTTCCCTTTGTGTTTTCTATTGTGGTGGAATGGATTGCTTCTGCAAAAGTCCTGGGCAGGAGCAAAGATATTCTAAGAGATACCTGTTTCCCTCATTTTGATTATCCAACTACTGAGCCAATGAGCCCAAAGGAACTGGAATTTGTCAAGGATTCTCATTGTGGGAAGGAGAAGACTGAAGCCTGGGGACAGTCTACTAAAGATAGGTTGCTGAACCTAGCTTATTAGAGTTGTCAGGCTGTGACCCTAAAAACACTGGCAATACCACCATTGTCCCAAATCTATAGCAAGATCTTACTATCTGTCCTGGGCCTATGGTTCTTTGGACTGGCTACTTGAATTCTATGAACAGTTCCCTTCAATGAAATGTATAAATCATCTTTTTACCAAATTATATCCACATTACAATATTAATAAGAGCCATAGTTTATGATGTTTCTATTCTGCTTGATTTTTTAAATTGAAATTCTCACATTCAATCTTCACAACAAGTTTCTTTTTTAGGCATCCCTCTATTATTCCTTATGGGTTCAAAGATGAGGCCAGTTCAAGAGCCCAACAAGTAAATATGAGTGAAAAATTCAAAGTACATATGTCAGAGGCAGGGCTCAAATCTGCATTGTATTTTGAAATCTTTACAATGACCTTATGTGTGAGTTATCATCACAAATGAGCAAATGAAGGGCTGCAGCATTCCCAGACCAAGCAGCATTTCTGCTCTACTCTAAGATGAAGCTACTTACAGTTCTCTAAGTACAACCCCTTTACTTAGATTCCTCTAAGTACAATAATTCCTGTAAAACTTTGATGAAAGTAAATAAACAACAATTTTTAATGGAGATACATATATTGCTGGTTGATTAGAATACTCAATAACTCAAAGTAAAAGGAGAGAGATGCAAAATGAAGGCAAAGATTCCACACTTGTACCCTGGTTTTGCATAACATGGCACACACTTAAAATTCCAGCACTCATGAGACTGAGACAGGAGGTCTGCCATGGAGCACAAGGTCATCCTGGGTTATACAGCACATTAGAAGACAGTCTGGACTACTTAGTGAGACTATGTCTTAAAAGAGAGCATGTGAGATACTAAAGGTATCATTTTTTTCTCAAATGTATCTAATTATATATGTATATGTGGTTTAATATAACTATCAAAATCTTGCTAAGGTTTCTCATAGATATATGCAAGCTTATTCTAGGACATATAAGAAAAAGTAAATAAATGAGAACAGCCTAAACACTTTTGAATAAATAAACTAGGGTTAATCCCTTAATCAGATATTAAAATTTATTATACAGACAGAGTCTACTGAGATTATCCTACTGGGATAGCATAAGACACACACTAGAGATGGATAGAGAACCCATAAATAGACAAACAGAAATATAAACTCACCTGATACTTGGCAAATGGAAGAAGGAAGCATAAGGACATGAATGCTGGAGCTCCTCTGTTTCTCCTTTTATCCGTTTGGTCTGGGACCCTAGCTCATAGGATGTCACAACCTTTATTTAAGACAAATTTTCCCTTGTAAGGAAAATATCTCTAGAACTGCACTTACATGCAAGCACAGAGCTGTCTCCTAGGTGATTCTAAATCCCATTAAATTGACAGCGAAAATTAATCATTACAATTCCAACTCCTGCCAACCCAACAACCGAGCACACCTACCTTGGTTCCTAAAGTCTCATGTTCATCTCAGAATGCATTTGGTCTATAGCTAAAAGCCCACATAGTCTTTAACAGTTACAGCTCTACTAGCAAATTCAGTCTCTTCTAAGACTCAAGACCACTTCTTAATTTTGAGCACCTATAAAATCAAAATACAAGTTGAACACTTCTAATATATAATAGCAAAGACTAAACATCCTCATTCCAAAGGGGAAAGAAATAATGGGAGAGCAGCAAGGAAAGGTTGGATTAAAGCAAAACAAAACCGCAGCAGAACAAACACCTAATCCATATCTAGCATGCAGACCTCAGGATAGAATCATTTGAGTCCTAAATTTGGGCAGCACCCATTCTCCAGTTCTGCTACCTACAACACATGTGACTTCTCTCTTGGGTGTATTCCACTTTATTCTTGTAGCTTTCCTCAGTAGATAAGCACAGTTCTAGAATCTCCAACATCCTGGTCCCTCCACTGTAACTTGAGCTTCACATTCCCATCTCCATACAATGACTTCTCCCAATCTCTTTCTAAGGAATCCAACAATGCTACCTGGTGCCTGGATTCGGGGGCTTTCTGTAACCTTGGAACAAGTCTTCATTACTCATTCACATTTGCTTCTTCCATGCCTGCAAAAGCAGAACCACAGTGAATGATTATGTTGAATTCTGCTTCCATCTGAGATGTAGCCTGGTCCTATTAGATCACAGTTCCAATGGCATTTGTGTACCTTTGATGCAGAAAGAACAGCTGGAAGTATCTCAAATTCTAATCTAAAATTATGCTACAAGGTCACAGTAATAAAAACACTGACATGGACTAGAAGAACGGACCCATAAATAAACCCATGAAGCTGCAACCACTTGATTTTCAATAAAAGAGCAAAAAACATAAAACAAATAGTGTTGGGAAAACTAAAATAAAGAAACTATATTCATGTCTCTCATACTGGACAAAAATTAATTCAGCTTGAATTAAATTCTGAAACCACTGGAGAAACTATAGGGGTCACATTTCAAGATATACCCATAAATTCCAGGAGGTAAGCTTCTTGCCTATATTGCATCAAGAGTGGCCCAGTGTGGTAGAGCAAATGGTTATGTAGTACACAGCATGGAGCTGGGGCTGTAGCTGAGGAAGATTAAAACCCAGAAAGGCAAATAGGTCATCACTGTAGTTCATGTAATAATGGTGTTTATTGTTCTGGGTTTTTGTTTTTTAAGATTTAGGCATAGGCAAGAACTATTTGAAAAGGGTTCAATTATCACAGGAAATAATCCCAAGAACTCACAAGTGAGACATCATGAAATTATAAAGCTTTTACAGAATAAAAGAAAAGCTCTACAGAGACAGCCTATAGGATAGGAGAAAAATTGTTGCCAGCTACACATACAAGAGGAGTTTGATTATCTTGAATCTACAAAAAGATCCAAAAATTAAACTCCAGAAATATAAGGCAAGTGAATTGAACAGACAATTACCAAAAGAAGAAATAACATTTTTGTGGGACAGGACTATGACTCTAACCCTTCCTGAGCATTTATATATAGTTAATGTTGATGTAGGAGGGAGAGATTTTTCTCAGTCATTGGCTACTGGCAAGGTACTCTCCTGTAAACAAACTCTCACCAATGTTCAAATAAAGAACCCTAATGAGACACATTGAGTCACATGTGAAAGTGAAAAGAAGGGGATAGGAAGGGAATGAGTAGGAGTGAGAGTGAAATAAAGGAGGGTAACAGTGTATACATGATAAAAATATATTATGTACATGTATAAACATGAACATATATGAACATGTATGTACATGTTCATGTTGAAACTCATTATTCTATATAAATAATATATGGTGATAATACTTTAAAGAGAGACTATGAATAAGAAAAAGACGCTTGAAGGAAGGAACATGAGGAAGATAATAGAATACATAAGACATGAGAGTTCAAAATGGAGGATTGGATAGAGGGTACAAGGTGCGGATGAGGGATACATTAATTTAAAAACTTAAATAAGGGGCTAGCAAGATGGCTCAGATGGTAAAAGCACTTGCTGCTAAGCCAAATGATCTGTGTTTAATCTCCAGGACCCACATTAGGAGAGAATTGATTCAGGTAATTTATCCTCTGGCCTCGATATGCATGCAATGTGTATGTGCATGCACACATATACACACAAACTTAGAGACAAATAATATACAAATAAATTAATCAATAAATTTTTTAAATAAATTAAAAGTTCAATATCCTTGCCAGGCAGTGCTGACACATGCCTTTAATCCCAGCACCCGAAAGACAGAGGCAGGTGGATCTCTGTGAGACCTAGGCCAGCCTGGTCTACAGAGTTTCAGAATAGCCAGAACTATACACAAAAAAAAAACAAACAAAAAAGTTCAATATCCCTAGCAATCATAGAAATGCAAATTAGAACTGTATTGAGGCTGAGGTGATACATTCAGTAAAGTGCATGCTGCAACCTGAGCTCCCTAAAACGTATGTAAAGGAACCAGTACAGTGGCATATGTTGGCCATCTCAGAGCTCTCTGGGGGCAGAGATAGGAGAATCACTGGGACATAATGGGGAAGCTGCAGGCTCACTGAGTTCCTATCTCAAAAAAAATAAGATAGACAGTGTGATGGTTGGCATTAGAATGGCCTCTATAGGCTCATATACTTAAATGCTTGCTCCCAAGTGGGCAAGAGAATTTGGGGGAGAATTAGGAAGTGTAATTTTGTTGGAGGAGGTGTGTCACTGGAGGTGGCATTTGAGGTCTCAAAAGGCCATATCAAGCCCCCTTCCTTCCCCCTTTCTCTCTTTTCCTCTACATCTTGTGGATAATATGCAAGCTCTTAGCTACTGCTCCCATGCCATGCCTACCTGCTGCCATGCTTCCCACCATGATGGTTATGAACTCACCTTCTGAAACTATAAGCAAGTCCCCTTTCCCTCCCTTCCTCCCTCCCTTTTCTTTCAGGTTTTGGAGACAGGGTTTCTCTGTGTATCCTTGACTGTCCTGGACTCACTTTGTAGACCAGGCTGGCCTTGAACTCACAGAGATCCACCCCACCCACCTCTGCCTCCTGAGTGCTGGGATTAAAGGTGTGTACCACCACGCCCAGCAATTACAGACAGCTGTGAACTGACATGTGGGTGCTGGGATTTGAACATGGGTCCTTTGGAAGAATACTCACTACTCTTAACCGCTGAGCCATCTCTCCAGCCCTGGGTCCCCTTTATTTTATAAGTTATCCTGCTCATGGTATCTCTTCACAGCAATGGAACAGTAATTAAAACAGAGACAGTGTAGAAGAAATCATTCAATGTCAACCTCTGGCCTACACACAGACAAAGACACACAGATATGTGTATTCACACATGCACATAAATGGCATGCTTTCACATACACATGGACACACATATACACAGACTACACTCCCCCAAAATGAATGAAATATTATTTAATAACTTTTCTGAGCAGCATCATGTAAGGGTTAACAATTGTCTTCTTTCTTTTTCTAGATTTACAAGAATCTATTGAATCATTGCCACCAAAATCATAGCCAATAACATTATAGCTCATACCAAAATGAAGCTTCTGTAATACATGTACGGTTTCCATAAGACATACCACATCTTTATGGCATTAGCATTAATGTTAGTGGCTACTTTAAGCAGATAAATCACCAACAAAAGGGGTAAAAATGAAGCATTAAAATGACCATGAAAAGGACACTTTCAGTTTTTTAACAGATGTAAGAAAAGCAGTGTGTTCCCTTTTCAACCTTTGCCAGGAACATCTAGTGCCTGGCCCTCTATGCAGGCCCATGAACTACCATGAAAGTACTCTAAGTACTAAGTATGGGAGTACAGATAATTTTAGCAAATAGTCCAAGTGATAAACATCAAAATTTTAAATGAAGATCAACTATAAATATAATAAAATACATGTACCATTAAATTATAAGCAAAAAATGTTAATTATTTATCTTTTTAAAGTTTTTATAGACAGATTCTCCCTGTATCTCAGGCTGGCCTGAAATTCACTATGTAGCCCAGGCTGGCACTGCAATTATTCTGCCTCACCCTCCCTAGTACTGAATTTACAGGTCTTAGCATCCACATCGGACTTTGTAATTTTTTTTTTTTTAAGAAATCAGTAATTACTGAAGCTGGATGACAGACATATGTGGGTTCATTGTGCTAGTTTGTCTAATTTTATGTATGGTTACAATTTTCTACAATAGATGGTTTTTAAAGAGGTTTATTGTTATACTGAATTGCTTTTCTACTTTCCCTTGACACATCTTTTCTTTGTTAGTATGTGAAAGTCTACAGACATCAAAGGGGAAGTTAACATGTTTTTATGACATAGTTATCTAACACAACCTAAAGCCCCTATTATTCTCAAAGCTGACCAAACCCAGACCAGCTCAACTCTGTGGAGGTATGGTTTCAGTATACACAGATGGTTTTAGCAGAGGGTAATCCAGTTGGTAGTCCACAGGTATAGATACCAGTTACTTCCTGACTTGTAAGCAGTAAGAAACTGAAAGAAAACTGGCATTTCAAAGAAAAGGTCAGAACTAGATGAGATCCCCATTTTTTAAGGCTTTTAGCCACAACACAGCCCTAAGTCATGTTCCTGACTGGTGGCTTAAATTGAACCTCACTGGCTTGAAGATCAGAAGACAGAGTTCAGGGTTTTCATACCAGCTGAAAAGGATGAAACATAAAATCCTAGAATGGAGGGAGCCTAGTAGGGAGGGCCAAAATTCTGCATAGAAACTGCCCAGTTTTCTTGCTGACCTCTGAATTACAAACATGTAGCGCCATCTCTAAATAGCCCAGATAAGGCTAAATGAACTCACTTCCAGTCATTCTTCACAGAGGCTGAGTATGGTGTACTAGTTCAGTCCACTTGACTACCTGCTAAAACATAAACAAAATATCAATGTTCTTCATAGGGACATAACGGTATCCTGTTCAGTCTTTTACAATATCCATAAGACAAGTCAGAATGATTGGATTTACACAGGAAACTGTGAAATGTATTGAAAAATAAAGGCACTCAAAAAAATAAAATAAAATCGACCACAAGATTACCAATATGCCAGATTAGCAAATAAGATTTTTAAGCAACATTGTATCTATGCCAAAAGTTATAGAAGGACAAAATGCTCATTTTAATAGTAAACAGTAATCTTGCAGCCATGTAAAGATGATCAGCCTTCAGACACGGGCAGCTGCTTAAATATGTAGAAGAGGGCACAGCAAACCTAGCCAGGGCTACAGCAGCCTCTGGTGTTGTGTCAGTTTTCAGGTAAACTAACAGTTCTGCAAACTGTCTTCTTGCTTATGGTTACTATTCATTATGACACTTCTGACATACACACAAATGCTAAACACTACACTGATTCCAGAACGGTCTTGTAGAATAGAGATTTAATCAGGGCTTTATTGATTGCAAGTAACAAAAACACAACTTAAACTCAGGCAAAAGAGAGAATCTATTGGATAGATACTACCTCATAGGTAGTCCTTCATGAGTAGATAGGACTCAAGTTCAAGAAGGCTGGAGATTTGAACACCACTGGGAAGCTCTCAGTTGCTCAGTCTGAAAACTACATTCTTTTAGACAAGTTTCCTTCCTATGACTGTAAAAGGGCCTCCAGAAATTTCCAACCATACCCCCCTACCTGGACCACATAAAAGTGGGGGGGGCAGGTGTAGTGACACACACCTTTAATCCCAGCACTCCAGAAGCAGAGGTATGTGGATCTCTGTGAGTTCAAGGCCAGCCTGGTCTATGAAGTGAGTCCAGGACAGCCAGGGTTCTGTTACACAGAGAGACCCTGTCTCGAAAAACCAAGAGTCAGACAGAGAGAAAGGGGGAGAGAATTACTTAGGTGCCTAATACAAACTGCAACACACCAGTTCTCCCCAATTAAATTAGGGAAAGACAATCAAATGAAGAATTCTTGCTTTCTGACTTAGATCACATAGCCATACATTAACCAACTGTGGCTAGGGAGACATCTCCAGAAGCAGAGGTATGTGCATGGTTGGACAGAATAGTAGTGGTACAACAAATAATGGAACATTAAGTGATTTTCAGTCCATGAGATAGCTCAGTGCATAAAGGTATTACCCTAAGCCCGACTACTGGAATCTAACCCATGGTAGAAGGAAGAACACATTGTACTGGTAAAAGGGAGAACTGACTTCCACAAGCTGTCCTCTCTCTCCACCTATGTGCACCCAAACCACAGACTATAATTAAAAATTTTAAGTCTAACAAGTTTCTTGTGTTGTCAACTTTAATTGGTGGCAATTACATGCCCCAGGCAATCTTCTAGGTAATGTCAGAGTCCCAGACTGTCTTTTGCAGCAGAGTCAGGTAGCTATCCCCAAAGTCTGCTCTTCTCATTCTCCATCTTGCATTTTGACACTTACAATGTGAATGTGCAGGCTGCAGTCGTTTTGAGTATCCTGAGGACAAATATCACATTGTGGAGATGGTGGGACAATGAACCCTTGAGGAATGAGAAACAAATTTTCATCCTCTTCAACATATTGTGATTTGGGTATGTAGCAACTTGCACCCGAGTCTGCTAACTCCTTAACGTTCTCACTTTCCACAGCTAATCACGGAAGAGCAACGCAGTCCTTAGGAATGGATGTTAAAGTCAGTAATTCCAGCTACTTGGAGGACTGAGGCAGGATATCAAGTTGAAGGCCTGTTTACGTTACAGAACAAATTCAAGGTCAGCCTATGGTAATTAGTGAGATCTTTTCTAAAAATAAAAATAAATAAAGCAGGGTTGGAGATATAGTCAGTAGTCGAGCGCTTGTGGAAGGCCATGGCTTTAATTTACTGGAGAAAAGGGGGAGGTGACAGCTAGCCAAACAACTAGAGTTTGGAATATAGGCTCTTCCAATTACTGTTCTGTTCATCAAATGTCTTTATCTCTATGTTCCTGTTTTATCATGCACAAATGATGTTAATGATGCTTATCTATTTCGTAGGTTTGTTGTGAGGATTTAACAAGATAATTCACATGGTTATTAATAATACTGTATGGCTCACTGAGCGTACACTATTGAATTTCGGGCTTGCCAATTTTATCTGCTAAGGATCTTCAAAGATGGCACCTCTCCCCACAATCTAAGCATGCTACTACCTCATTTTGATTATTTCTGTCTCCAGTCCCATTCCTCTACAGGATCCACTATGCTGCTCCAGTCTGACCTATGTGAAACCTTGCTCTGACCAGGGTCATTCCTATCTGAAAACCACTGATGGCTCTCCATTATCTACAAACTATAGCCCAGAGTCCTTTAGCGTGATAGTCAACCTCCTTTTTGGTCAGGACCTAACGATACCTGGTCTCGCCTCCTGCCATAACACTGTAGATATCAGTCACACAGGACTTTTCCTTACCATCACCTCCCTGACTGTATCACAGGCCCTTGCTTGTTCTTTCCTGAAGCCTCTCCTCTTTGACTGTAATGATACCACACTAAGTTTGTTTTCCACCCATCTCTACAGCTATTTCTTTTCTATATTCCTCTTGAGTTTCTCATTCTTCAATTACTTGATAAATGTAAGGGTTTCTTAAGTCTCACTTCCTGTTTCACTTCATATTCTGTCTGTGAATGATGGAGTCTAATTTTGAGGCCCATCTATGTACCTGGCACTCCTTGATTTTCACTCCTGACTTTTCTCTTAGGTTTTGATTTTCCAAATCCTGATAGATGACAAATTCCTACCAGTCATCTCAAACTGAATTGATCTCTCCCACTTCAAACCTGCCTCCCTATCTTGCTCTGAATCTTCAAGGGGTATCACTATTACCCAAGCCTGAAGCTCTTCATTGTCAACATAAAAAAGGTTTCCAGATTGTGACAAACTATCTTCTCAGTAACTTTCCATTTTGTCTTTTCTTCATAATCTCTGTCATCACCCTAGTTCTGACCTTCATCCTCTCTATTGCGAATTCTACAATAGGCTACTCCCTGCTTCCAATCTTTCATGTTTCCAAACAACTAGCAACCTTTATTTACTCCCAGTGAAAACCTTATCATGGCATTAGCCATGCTATAAAAATTTTACTGGTGCCTACACCCAAGTTAGAGCAAAGTACAGTTTCCTACTATGTACCAGTAGCTAAGGTAGTTATAAGAAATGTAGTGTTGAAGATGAAATGCTCCCTGCCTTTAAATGAAGCTACCAACAATCTGAGAGGACAGATGCATAAACACACATTGGTAACATAAAGCTTGTGATACATATACTCATAGAGTGTTATACAAACACAAGACAGAACTCATGGAGGACAAAGACTATGGCTTCCCCATATTTGCAACCCCAACAGAAGGACTAACTGAATCAGCAGAGAATCTTACCTAAATACTGAAAATATGCTCTTTGCTGGTGCTGAGCTTCCCTCCAAATCAAATGCCTCAGAGCTCACACTTCAAACGAATCCAATGTAAAAACCTTGGGTGGATCATGATTTAAATAAACCAACTGCAATTTTTTTAAAATGACACAACCAAGTAAGTCTGAACACTGGCCATATATAATATTCTGGATTTTAAGTTTCCTACCATTATCATCATTTTAAATGTCCTTATCTTCTACCAGTATGGAAGAAAGTATTCTAAAATGAATGTTACTTCACGTTGCCTGAAAATAACACAGGGCTGTGGACTTATGGCAGTTATACTTGAAACAATACTGGCAATGCCTAGTAAATAAATCTAAGTTATAGATAAAACAAGTTAATCTTTGAAGGTCTCATAGTGTCAGAGCAATTAAATTGTAATATTTCTGATTAGAGTATCTAATGTCTCAAAAAATGTTAGATTTGCTTTTGTCTTCATCCTTTGAGTGCACCCCTGCCATGAAATCCTGGGATGACTGTGGTACAGGAAGCAGAAGCTCAAGGGCTGAAGAACTGGAAGCCCTCTGTGAGTCCTTTCTCTCTTCTACCTGGTAACAACACAGGGCGTACAGCATCACCTGATTCCCAAAGCAGCCTTGGAAAGGAATGGAAGCATTCTCAAACCAACTGAATAAAGAGAAATAAAATTACCACTTGAACTTTTGTAGCCAGGACACAAAACGTGATACACACATAAACATGGCCCCTAGGCTGGAAAGAGGCTGGGCTTGGCCTGTGCTGCTTAAATTCATATGCAAAGTCGCCACCTGGTGGCTATTTAGCATTATTTCACTCAGCGGGTCTATATTTTCATTCTGAGAACTCTGGCTGTACTCAGAAAATTCTGGAAGGGCACAAAGCCTCTGAGTGAAATGTTAAGTGAGGCATTTAAAATTAATCATATTTTTCTCCTTATCTTACAGAGCTTCTTGGGGATCAAAAATTGTACTTATAATTGAGGGTTGAAACCATTCATCTATGGGGTTTGGGGGATGGCTCAGCTGCATTTCCATGTCCACAGGCAAAGACATTTTCTGTCAGGGGCAAAACATATGGTGTCACTTGGTGCCAATGATAGTCACCCAATAGCCTGTTCAAGAACACAGTTTAGCTGAGCTCTAAGACAGTCTTATAGAATTCTTTTGTTTGTTTGGTTGGTTGGTTTTTGTTTTGTTTTTGTTTTTCTCAAGACAGGGTTTCTCTGTATAACCTTGACTGTCCTGGAACTCACTCTGTAGACCAGGCTGGCCTTGAACTCACAGACATCTGCCTGCCTCTGCCTCCTGAGTGCAGGGATGGAAGGCGTGTGCCACCATGCCCACCAATTACACACAGCTGTGAACTGCCATGTGGATACTGGGATTTGAAACCAGGTCCTTTGGAAGAACAGCCAGTGTTCTTAACTGCTGAGCCATCTCTCCAGCCCCCTAGAATTCTTACGATACAATAAGCCACATCATGCATTTTTTAATATTAGTTTAAATCCTGACCACCCCTAAGAAGTTCTGACTCAAACATCCACATATAGCAAGATTATTATTTCATGTAGAAATGGATTGCACTCTAAACAGAGTAAGACTTAGGCATAAGGACTTTCTGAATGGCAGAAAAATAACCTTCCCAAAATAGCAATTTCTTGAGTTGGAGATGTATATTAGTAATGAAGCACTTCCTAGCAGGCAGTAGGGGCTGGGCCAATCACCAGCACTGTGCACGCGCACACACACACACACTCAGCAGTATTGAAATCAATCTATTCAATGATCTGGAAAATGTTTAAAAGCTTAAAATAATGTAATAATGAAGAAAACAAATCATGATATTTGTGGCTTTTTACCATCCCTTAGTCCAATACTTCCATCTCCTGGTCACTCTTGAACACCTTACATACTGTGGAAACTACATGTAGACACCACTACCTAGAAAAGAAGAAAGCACAACTATAAATCTCTATAAGCTTAGAAACTGGCATGAATTTTTACAATGAATGAAGCAAGAGACACTGTGTGGCCTATCATCACAAGATCAATTGGTAGTAATATTCTGTAACTGATACCTTTGAGTGTTCACTAACTAAATAATTCCAACAATAGTACTAGAAATCTATTCTTAACAGAAATAATGAAGTACCCACAAAAGCTATCGACATGTACAAATTATAAAATAATTTAAAAGCAAACTGAAGTCAAGTGTGGTGGTACATGCCTGTAATTCCAGCACTGGGGAGGCAGAGGCAGGAATATACTAAGTCCAGGCCAGTTTGGAATCTTGTCTCCAAAGCATATGCGTGTACACACACACACACACACACACACACACACACACACACACACACACA